>JAFMOC010000172.1:385000-475000 GCA_019802505.1 Corydoras sp. C115 | reverse complement strand
GGGTAATGAAGTGGGCGCGGCGCCGGCTCTGGTTTGTGGTTCCAGTTCGGCGGTGGAACCGTACGGTGAGTCATTCAGTGCCGTGTGCATCAGCCTTTCATCTCACCTCCTCTCTGACGTCCTGACCATGCAGAACGGTTCTCCAGAGATACGGAACCACAGGAACCAAACCGACAGGAACCTAACCAACAGGAACTTAACCGACAGGAACCTAACCGACAGGAACTAAACCGACAGGAACCTAACCGACAGGAACCTAACCGACAGGAACCTATCAGACAGGAACCTAACCGGCAGGAACCAAACCGACAGGAACCTAACCAACAGGAACCTAACTGACAGAAACCTAACTGACAGGAACCTATCAGACAGGAACCTAACCAACAGGAACCTAACCAACAGGAACCTATCAGACAGGAACCAAACTGACAGGAACCTATCAGACAGGAACCAAACCGACAGGAATCTATTAGACAGAAACTTATCCAACAGGAACCTAACTGACAGGAACCAAACCAACAGAAACTTATCCAACAGGAACCTAACTGACAGGAACCTATGTGACAGGAACTTATCCAACAGGAACCTAAGTGACATGAACCTATGTGACAGGAACTAATCCAACAGGAACCTAACCGTCTGAGATGCCACCCAGCGTATGAGGAGGACACGTCCAGGACCCCGCACCTCTGTACCGCCAAGAACCACAATCAAGGTTCCAGTTCATCCCTCACTGCCGTCATGTCGTTGCAGCGACTCGCAGTGAGCTGCAGCAAGAACATTAAACTGGAACCGCTGATCGGCGTCCAGGTTCCAACGTCAGGAACTCTGTCTAAACCCGGGACATAAAGAGGACGGCCGGGTCCCGTCGTGATGGTGCGTGGTGTAAAGCAGCACCATTGGCTCCTGAGCCGTGGAAACTCGTTCTCCATGACTGCAGTGACTCACGCTGCAGCGTCTGCACTCGACACGAGGCTTCAGAGAACGCCAGGACGAGCTGACCGCAGAACCAGAGTTCAGAGAGACAGGGCTGAGGCTTGGCTGCGTTTTTGTCCAGCGCTGCAAATAATGAGACATTTCGTCCTTCTAAAGTTTGTGAACCTCCGCTGATGAACGTTAATAAGACACTGAGGTCGGAGTTCGGCCGTCCCACGTTCCACGTCCCACGTTCCACGTCCCACGCCTCGGACCGCGAATTCACAGGTCCTCTCAGAGTCCCGAGCAGAGCGAGTCCAGAGGTGTCCTGTATGTTCTGCAGGCTCAGCGTGTTTGTTCCGTCCTGAGGTTGGAGATCCTGACTGTGCTCTCTACAAATGATCAGTTCCTCTGGGATGAATCGGAATGATGACTGTGAGCCAAGATCTTAATTAACACGGACGGCGTATAAAATGAATCCACAATGACAGAAGCAGAGAGACAGACAGAGAGACAGAGAGACAGAGAGACACACACACAAGACTGAGAGAAATAAAGAGAGAGAGACAGATAAAGAGTGTGTGTGTGAGAGAGACAGAGAAACAGAGAGTGAGACAGCAAGAGAGAGAGAGAGAAACAGAGAGTGAGACAGCAAGAGAGAGAGAGAGAAACAGAGAGTGAGACAGCAAGAGAGAGAGAGAGAAACAGAGAGTGAGACAGCAAGAGAGAGAGAGAGAAACAGAGAGTGAGACAGCAAGAGAGAGAGAGAGAAACAGAGAGTGAGACAGCAAGAGAGAGAGAGAGAAACAGAGAGTGAGACAGCAAGAGAGAGAGAGAGAAACAGAGAGTGAGACAGCAAGAGAGAGAGAGAGAAACAGAGAGTGAGACAGCAAGAGAGAGAGAGAAAGAGACAGTGAGAGAAAAAGAAAATGAGAGACGGAGAGACAGAGACACAAGAGAGAGAGAGAGAGAGAGAGACAGAAACAAAGAGAGAGAGACAGAGAGACAGACAGAAACAAAGAGAGAGAGAGACAGACAGACAGACAGAAACAAAGAGAGAGAGACAGAGAGACAGACAGAAACAAAGAGAGAGAGACAGAGAGACAGACAGAAACAAAGAGAGAGAGACAGACAGACAGACAGAAACAAAGAGAGAGAGACAGAGAGACAGACAGACAGACAGAAACAAAGAGAGAGAGACAGACAGACAGACAGAAACAAAGAGAGAGAGACAGAGAGACAGACAGAAACAAAGAGAGAGAGACAGAAAGAAAGCAAGAGCGACAAACAGAGAGAGAGCAGCATATGCTTTTCATTCTGCGGTTAACCGCACACACACACACACACACACACACACACACACACATGCTCACACACACATGCTCACACGCTCACACACACACACACACACACGCGCACACACACATACATGCTCACACACGCACACACACACACACACACACACACACACACATGCTCACACACACACACACACACACACACATGTTTATATCCTGAGTGCTTCTTTCCCAGAACTTCGGCGCACCCTCTCCCATTCTCATTTTTTCTCTCACACACACACACTCACGCTCACACACACACTCACGCTCACACACACACACACACACACACACACACACACACACACACGCTCTCACACACACACACACACCCCGTCTTTTTACCCCTGTATGAATGATGGGGTGATTGGGGTGATTTGTGGTCCACCGCAGGGACGAGTCAGAACGTCTTCACTCTCACCGCCGTCGAGCCGAACGAAGCGATTAGACGCCGTGTGTCGCTCACGAGGAACCGACAACTCACGTTCACTACACACTCAGAACCACACACAGGACACACACACACACACACACACAGGACACACAGGACACCCCCCCTCCCCCCCGAGGCTGTAACCTGTTCAAACCACAGCCACTTAGTCACAGCGAGGTGAGAAACTCCCACAGAGTTCTGAGGACCGCAGCGGCAGGGGCTCGTGATCTGAGGGCGGGGCGGGGCGGGGGGGGGGGGGGGGGGGGGGGGGTGAGGGGTGTCATGCAGGTGGACAGTGTGATGAGGGGTCTTTGAAGTCTGTCAACAATGAAGGACAGAATATTAGGACGTGGATGGTCTCAGCCGCGTCAGTGCTGCAGCATGAGCTCTGAGGAGTCAGAGCTGATTCAGAGTCAGAGTCGATCTGGAGTCAGAGCTGATTCAGAGTCAGAGTCGATCTGGAGTCACAGTCGATCTGGAGTCAGAGCTGATTCAGAGTCAGAGTCGATCTGGAGTCAGAGCTGATC
The DNA here is from genome assembly GCA_019802505.1 of Corydoras sp. C115. Taxonomy (NCBI): domain Eukaryota; kingdom Metazoa; phylum Chordata; class Actinopteri; order Siluriformes; family Callichthyidae; genus Corydoras; species Corydoras sp. C115. The sequence goes on along the minus strand of JAFMOC010000172.1, from coordinate 471,785 downwards.
CGGAGTCAGAGCTGATTCAGAGTCAGAGTCGATCTGGAGTCAGAGCTGATCTGGGGTCACAGTCGATCAGGAGTCAGAGCTGATTCAGAGTCAGAGTCGATCTGGAGTCAGAGCTGATCCGGAGTCAGAGCTGATTCAGAGTCAGAGTTAATTTGGTGTCAGAGCTGATCTGGAGTCACAGTCGATCTGGAGTCAGAGCTGATTCAGAGTCAGAGCTGATCTGGAGTCAGAGCTGATCTGGAGTCAGAGCTGATTCAGAGTCAGAGCCGATCTGGAGTCAGAGTCGATCTGGAGTCCGGGTTCTTACCGGGGAGTCGATCTTTAACAGCGCGATGTCCAATCTTTCGTCGATGTCTGTGATCTTTGCGTCGTACGTCTCTCCGTTTTTCAGTTCCACCTTCACGCGGTTCTTATCTGCGATGACGTGAGCGTTGGTCACGATGAGGCCGTCGTCTGAGACGATGAAGCCCGACCCGGTGGCCACGGCCCGCTCTCGCAGACTGTACACCATCCTGAGAGAGAGAGAGCATTCATACAGCGTTCATACAGCATTCATACAGCGTTCATACAGCATTCATACAGCGTTCACACAGCGTTCATACAGCATTCATACAGCATTCATACAGCATTCATACAGCGTTCACACAGCGTTCACACAGCGTTCACACAGCGTTCACACAGCGTTCATACAGCGTTCACACAGCGTTCACACAGCGTTCATACAGCGTTCATACAGCATTCACACAGCGTTCACACAGCGTTCACACAGCGTTCATACAGCGTTCACACAGCGTTCACACAGCGTTCACACAGCGTTCATACAGCATTCATACAGCATTCATACAGCATTCATACAGCATTCAAACAGCATTCACACAGTGTTCAAACAGCGTTCGCACACCATTCATACAGCGTTCATACAGCGTTCATACAGCATTCATACAGCATTCACACAGCGTTCATACAGCGTTCATACAGCGTTCATACAGCATTCACACAGCGTTCACACAGCGTTCATACAGCGTTCACACAGCGTTCACACAGCGTTCATACAGCGTTCATACAGCATTCACACAGCGTTCACACAGCGTTCACACAGCGTTCATACAGCGTTCACACAGCGTTCACACAGCGTTCACACAGCGTTCATACAGCATTCATACAGCATTCATACAGCATTCATACAGCATTCAAACAGCATTCACACAGTGTTCAAACAGCGTTCGCACACCATTCATACAGCGTTCATACAGCGTTCATACAGCATTCATACAGCATTCACACAGCGTTCATACAGTGTTCGCACAGCATTCATACAGCGTTCATACAGTGTTCATACAGCATTCATACCGTGTTTATTTAACATTCATACAGCGGTCATACAGCGTTCATACAGCATTCATACAGCGTTCATACAGCATTCATACAGCGTTCATACAGCGTTCATACAGCATTCACACAGCGTTCATACAGAGTTCGCACAGCATTCATACAGCGTTCATACAGCATTCATACCGTGTTTATTTAACATTCATACAGCGTTCATACAGCGTTCATACAGCATTCATACAGCGTTCATACAGCATTCATACAGCATTCATACAGCGTTTATACAGTGTTCATACAGCGTTCATAAAGCATTCATACAGCATTCATACAGCATTCACAGCATTCATACAGCTTTCACACAGCGTTCATACAGCGTTCACACAGCGTTCATACAGCGTTCACACAGCGTTCACACAGCGTTCACACAGGCTCCGCCCCTCGTTCAGTGATCTCTTACTTGCGGTACAGTTCAATGTGAACGACGGCAGGTGCGATTTTCTCCACCACGTCAGCGATGAAGTTGTATTTATATCTCAAGCTGCTCGGCTTTTCCTGAACTGAAACACACACACACACACACACACACGCGCACGCACACACACACACACACACACACACACACACAGTGACATCATCAGAGCAGGAAAGCAGTGGTTGGGTTCACTGTACTTATGTGGATATCAGAGAGCCTCTTATTTAAAGCTCCAGGAATAGAACCTGTCTAAACGGGAAGATGTAGAAAAAACAAAGAGAAAGTAAACACACACACACACACACACACACACACACTGTACACACACACACACACACACACATACACACACTGATCAGTGTTGGTTCTGTAACTAAAGCAGAATCATGTGTTGTATAAAGCACACAAACATGATGATGATGATGATGATGATGATGATGATGATGATGATGATGATGGCAGTGATGAAGTTCATCGTCATACAAATCAGATGTTTGGACTCACCTCTGAATCAAATGAAGAGCGACTCAGTGAGTCACTGTGAACAGCAGCAGCATCAGAACTGTGACTCCCCCAAACTCACTGTCAGAACCGTAACAACCCCGCTGCTATAAGACCTGGTTAAGACCCGGTTAAGACCTGGTTATGACCCGGTTATGACCTGGTTAATACCTGGTTGAGATCTTGTAAGAACCTTGTTAAAACTTTGTTGACATCTTGTTAAGACCTGGTTAGGACCTGTTTATGATCTGTTTGAGACCTGGGTAAGACCCGGTTATGACCTGGTTAATACCTGGTTGAGATCTTGTTAAAACCTTGTTAAAACTTTGTTGACATCTTGTTAAGACCTGGTTAGGACTTTGTTAGGACCTTGTTAAGACCCTGGTTGAGATCTTGTTAAGAACCGGTTTATGATCTGTTTGAGACCTGGTTAAGACTTGGTTGAGACTTTGTTTGGACCTGGTTAGGACCTGGTTAGGATAAACCTGGTTAAGTTAAACCTGGTTAGGTTTAAACGCTGAACACTACAGAAGGCAATCAGAGTTCTTGTTATAATCTGAGCCTGAGGGCATGAACACAAGCTGCTGCCGGATTTTTGGGGCTTGGAACTGTTACAGCAGACACACCTAACCTTCCTACAGTACCTAACCACCCCACCGACTGCCTACTAACTCTAACTATAACCCTGATCCACCAACCCCACCTACCTACCTACCCCCATCCATCCACCCACTGAGATTCCTACCCCTGTGGTAGTGTAATGGTTTTAAGGGAAAGTCTTTAAACACAGCAATGAAAGTAGCTTGTTTCCTCTCCCTTTCACACACACACACACACACACACACTCACACACACACTCACACACACACACACACACACACACACACACACACGGCTCCTGTTATTCAGACATGTCTGGAAGCGTTCTCTCTCCTCCTCTATCATTTCAGCTAATTTTCAGAACCTGGATCGCGTGGCGGCTTTTTTTCCCCCTAAAACAATCAGGAGAGAAGCGTCCGTCGTCGTCCTTCCAACGGAACCCAACGGAACCCATGCCATCACACAGCAGCCTCATTCCCATCACTGCTGAACCATCCTACACACAGTGATTATGATGTCATCGGGATTAAAGCCACTGCGTTCAGAGAGTGACCGCGGTGTGAAAGTGGCCTTCGACCAAGTCCAAACACAAAACACAGAACGCATAATGAAAAACAGACAGAGAGCGAGCGAGCGAGCGAGAGAGAGAGAGAGTGAGAGAGAGAGAGAGAGAGACGGATGGGTGGAGTGAAAGAAATTTATGGGAAGTGTATTAGAGACCTATAGAGGAATTTCGTCGTCTGTTGTGGTTCCTGAACCCGGAGCCAGTCATTTCAGACAAACCCCAAGAACGTTCTTCAACAAACCCCAAGAACGTTCTTCAACAAACCCCAAGAACGTTCTACTTTATGTTTTGCACCCTGATTAATAAAAACACTTCATTTGTCTCCAGAGTTTCCCGTTGCCATGAAATGTCATGTATATTTAAGTGTTAAAGCCGATGGTTTTATATTCTATATTTATATTTCTAATGTATACTACATTATACTACATTTATATATATTTTATATATTTAATATAAAATTTATATATATATATATATATATATATATTCATCATCTCCCGCTTTATCCTCTATTAGGGTCGCTGGGGGGGGGGGTTCCCCATGCCCATCCAGGGGAGAACGTCTCGGGCGCTGGGCAGATAGACCCAGGACAGGGCGCCAATCCATCGCTGGGCACACACTCACTCACACAGACACACTCTATATGGGGCAATTTTTGAGAATTCAATTGACTTGATCCATGTTTTTGGACTGTGGGAGGAAACCGGAGAACCCGGAGGAAACCCACGCGGACACGGGGAGAACATGGAAACTCCACCCAGATGGGGATTCGAACCGGGAATCCCTAGTGCTGAGAGGAGAACGAGCTAAACCACTAAGCCACCGTGCCGCCTATATATATATATATATATATATATATATATATATATATATATATATATATATATATATATATATATTTATAGTTGAATATTCTGTTATATTTGTAGTTGTATATTTTATATTATAAATAATCATAGTTGTATATATCATATATCTATATCTGTATTTTTATTTCATTTTCTTCTTTAAAATGTAAATTTAAGCTCTAATTTTAAAAGAACAGGGTAAACGGGCTCCGTGAGCCATTATTTGGTTTTTGTTGAATTTATTTGAATTTATTGAAATTATTTCTTGAATGTCAAATGGTCCCACCCTGATGAAACAACCCGACGGTCTGCGGGACACTGTTTAGGAAGTACACTATGTAAAGAACCACCGGTATGCAGATACATCTCTGAGGCTGGTGAGAGGTTGTTAAGTCTGGGATGGACGACCTCATCGTTGGGACTTTCACAGACGTCACAGATTTAACACCCAGGAGGCGCCGCTGAGGTCGGCATGAGCAAATCGCACAAATCATCTTCCACAGTCTCCGTTCTGAGACTTAACAAGTTTGAGGCGATGCAGAATGGAAAAAAAACATGAGACGAGGATGGAGAGGATGTTACCGAGCGTTACCATGGTTACATCTGGTCATTTAGCAGACACTTCCATCCCAACTTTCATTATTGATGGCTGGGGTCAGAACACAGGGTCGGTCATAGAGCACCCCGATGCAATGAGGGTAACAAGATGGACCTGGGATTAGAACATTACATTTACATTTGGTCATTTATTGGACGCTGAGCTACCGCAACCTCACAATCGAACCCACAACCTTCAGATTCAAAGCCCAACACCCGAACCACTGAGCTACCGCACCCTCACAATCGAAACCCACAACCTTCATTCAAAGCCAACACCCGCCACTGACTGCCACACTCACAATCGAACCCACAACCTTCAGATTTTAAAGCCCAACAACCGAACCACTGAGCTACCACGCCCTCACAATCGACCCACAACCTTCAGATTCAAACCCCAAACACCTGAACCACTGAGCTACCACACCCTCACAATCGAACCCCACAACCTTCAGTTCAAGCCCTACCACACCCTCACAATCGGTAACCCACAACCTTCAGAGGAACCTGAGGATTCACAATCGAACCCACAACCTTCAGATTCAAAGCCCAACACCCGAACCACTGAGCTACCACGCCCTCACAATCGAACCCACAACCTTCAGATTCAAAGCCCAACACCCGAACCACTGAGCTACCACCCCCTCACAATCGAACCCACAACCTTCAGATTCAAAGCCCTACCACACCCTCACAATCGAACCCACAACCTTCAGATTCAAAGCCCAACACCCGAACCACTGAACTACCACACCCTCACAATCGAACCCACAACCTTCAGATTCAAAACCCAACACCCGAACCACTGAGCTACCACACCCTCACAATCGAACCCACAACCTTCAGATTCAAAGCCCTACCACACCCTCACAATCGAACCCACAACCTTCAGATTCAAAGCCCTACCACACCCTCACAATCGAACCCACAACCTTCAGATTCAAAGCCCAACACCCGAACCACTGAGGTACCACGCCCTCACAATCGAACCCACAACCTTCAGATTCAAAGCCCAACACCCGAACCACTGAGCTACCACGCCCTCACAATCGAACCCACAACCTTCAGATTCAAAGCCCTACCACACCCTCACAATCGAACCCACAACCTTCAGATTCAAAGCCCAACACCCGAACCACTGAACTACCACACCCTCACAATCGAACCCACAACCTTCAGATTCAAAACCCAACACCCGAACCACTGAGCTACCACGCCCTCACAATCGAACCCACAACCTTCAGACTGATGGCCCAACACACACACACACACACACACACCACTGAGCCACCTCACCCTGCCAAGGTTACCATTATATAATGTGGTAGGTCATATAAAAAAGTTAAAGCATTTTTATTAAAAATGGTCTAAATACCTCGAGAACCCAACGAGACATTAGGTCTGGTGTTTAGTGAGGTCGAGGTTCTCTGTGGAACCGTGAGGTTCCTCCAGAACAAACGTCCCTAGACGCGTCTCCGTGCATTTACATCGTTAAAAAATAAAAACCTTTAATAAGCGGAGACCTGATCTAATCACCACATCAAAGCCCCGGAGAACCCTGGGAGAACCCCGTGAGAACTCCGGAGGACCCCGGAGAACCTTGTGAGAACCCCGGAGAACCACGTGAGGACCGCGGAGAACCCCAGGAGAACCCCGTGAGAACTCTGTGAGGACCCCGTAGGACCCCGGAGAACCCCGTGAGAACCCCGGAGAACCCCGTGAAAACCCCGGAGAACCCTGTGAGAACCCCGTGAGAACCCCGTGAAAACCCCGGAGAACCCTGTGAGAACCCCGTGAGAACCCCGTGAGAAACCTGTAAGAACCCCGGAGGACCCGGGAGAACCCCGTGAGAACTCCGGAGAACCCCGTGAGAACCCCGGAGAACCCCGTGAGAAACCTGTAAGAACCCCGGAGGACCCGGGAGAACCCCGTGAGAACTCCGGAGAACCCCGGAGAACACTAAGAGAACCCCGGAGAACCCCGTGAGAAACCCGGAGGTCCCCCGTGAGAACGAACGCGGACGAGTCCTACCCGAGTTGGTGCACGCGCCCTTGTGCGCCAGCAGCACGGGCCCCTGGGGCCGCTCCTGCGCGCGCCTCAGCTCGCACACGCTGCCGTAGGTGACGCCGTCGCTGCCGCAGGCCGGCTCCTCGCTGGGGCACGCGCAGACCCCTCCGCTCCCCACGCCGCCGCTCGCGCCGACGCCGATGCCCACGCCGATGCCCACGCGCGCCGGCGGCCGGGCCGCGCAGCGCAGCCCGCGCGCGCACACGGGGTCCCCGAGGCGCCGCGCGCCGCCGCTCCGCGCGCAGCCCTCGCCCTCCGCCGAGGCGCACACCGCGCAGCAGCCGCACGCGTCCAGCGCGAGCTCGGTGACGCAGCGGCGCGGCGGCGTGGGGCAGCGCGAGGGGTCACAGCGCGCCGGACACACGCCGAGCAGCGCGCGCTTCCCCACGCGCCGCGCCGCCGCCCCCCCCGCCGCGGCGCACGAGAGCGACAGACCGAGCAGCAGCAGCAGCAGCAGCGGCGCCTCCATCACCCACGCACGACGCACCGCCATCACCCACGATCACGATCCACACTGTACTAGTTTATATACGCGGCGCATAGTCTACCACACACACACACACACACACACACACACACACACACACACACGGAGTGCACAACTAAACAAGCCCGCCCATTTAAACTTCACCAGCCAATCAGGAATCGGCAGGCGCGCCGAACGGCGGACGCGATTCAGAGAACTGATTTAAAGGTTCTCACAACATGGTTCTCTGATTACAGGTCATTACGTCACATCGGCCTCGTGCGGATGGACTTTGTAGTTCCACAATTACAGACTGCAGATCTGTTTCTGTGTCAGTAGTTTTTGTTCCAATCAAATTCATTCATTCATTCATTATCTCCCACTTTATCCTCTATTAGGGTCACGGGGGGGGGGTTTCCCCATGCCCTTCCAGGGGAGAACGTTTCGGGCGCTGGGCAGATAGACCCAGGACAGGGCGCCAATCTATCGCTGGGCACACACTCACTCACACACACACACACACACACACACACTATATGGGGCAATTTGGAGAACTTAATTAACTTGATCCATGTTTTTGGATGGGGGAGGAAACCGGAGAACCCGGAGGAAACCCACGCGGACAAGGGGAGAACATGGAAACTCCACCCAGATGGGGATTCGGACCGGGAATCTCTAGCGCTGAGAGGAGAACGTGCTAAACCACTAAGCCACCGTGCCGCCCTAAATTAAATCAAATCAAGTTTATTCGTCACATGCGCAGACGCACGCGCAGACCTGCACAGTACAGCCAGCTGTGAAATTCTCTTTAGACAGCTTCACAATAAAGTCAAAAATTAAAAAAGAGAGCAAAAATAGTAACAAAAAATAATATATATATATATATGGGCGGCATGGTGGCTTAGTGTGGTTGGCATGTTCTCCTCTCAGCACTAGGGGTATATATATTCGATCCCCATCTGGGTGGAGTTTCCATGTTCTCCCCGGCACGGTGTCTGCGTGGGTTTCCTACGGGTTCTCCGGTTTCCTCCCACAGTCCAAAAACTAGGATCAAGTCCGAGTTCTCCAAATTGCCCCATATAGTGTGTTGTGTGTGTGTGTGGTGTGAGTGAGTGTGTCCATGGATTGGCGTCCTGTCCTGGGTGTATCTGCCCAGCACCCGAGATGTTCTCCCCTGGTTCTCCGGTTTCCTCCCACAGTCCAAAAAACATGGATCAAGGTCAATTGAATTCTCAAAATTGCCCCATATAGAGTGTGTCTGTGTGAGTGAGTGTGAGCCCAGCGATAGATTGCCCCCCTGTCCTGTGTGTATCTGCCCAGCGCCCGAGACGTTCTCCCCTGGATGGGCATGGGGAACCCCCCCGCGGCCCTAATAGAGGATAAAGTGGAAGATAATGGATGAATGAATATATATACATACTTACATACATACATGCCCAGTGATGGATTGGCGCCCTGTCCTGGGTGTATCTGCCCAGCGCCTGAGACGTTCTCCCCTGGATGGGCATGGGGAACCTCACCGCGACCCTAATAGAGGATAAAGCGGAAGATAACGAATGAATAAATACATACATACAATATGCTAAGTTAAAAATTCCCTTTATAATGTAATTTAATTCTAATTCTAATAACGTGTCAGATAATGTACATGATGTGTGTGTGTGTGTGCTGTGTGTGTGTGTGTGTGTGTGTATACTGTGTGTGTACTGTGTGTGTGTGTGTGTGTGTGTACTGTGTGTAAACTGTGTGTTTGTGTTTGAAGAGCAACCACTAAAACACAGAGCCTTTAAACAGCCTCCCGATCCACTTAATTTGCTTCTGTAATTATGCAAACTACTTTAATGTGATATAAAAGCCCTTAATTTGGAAACATAATCCCTTAATTTCCACTTAACCATCACACGTGGTGTCCAACCCCCTCATTATCCCTAAACGCTTAATTAACTTTTAAAATCTTTATCTCCAAGGCATGAATTCGCATGTTGTCTGTGGTTTTATTAACAATTTGGTGGGCCACTGGAAATCCGTGTGCCTGTGTGTGTGTGTGTGTGTGTGTGTGTGGTGGGGGGTTAGCAGGGTACTATAAGGAGAGCCTCACTTTTTAACATTTGTTTAAACACTGTATTAACACACTATATGCACAAAAGTTTTGGGACAGACCTTTAAATTCCGCTGTTTGAGTTTTATTCGCACAGCTGCGTGACGTCAAGCACATATCCAAACATTCTGAACAACCGTACGCTTTCAATTTTGTGTAAACAGTTTGGGGAGGGCCCTTCTCTTTTCCTTTATAATTGCAAAAAAAAAAACAATCCATAAAGTCATGGCTGGATGAGAATGCTGTGAAACTCGACTGAAACTCGACAACACTGAGCCCTGACCTCAACCGCTGCACACACTTTTGAGATGAATTGGTATGTAGATTGTGAGATTGTGAGCCCGGCTCTCATCTGCCATCAGTGTCTGACCTTCTGAACACTTCACGAGATGAACGACACGCTCCAAAATGATGTGCAAAGTCTTGGAGAAGCTGGCGTGACCTCAGAGGGTGACCAGCTTGGAATGGGATGTCACAAACGCCCCTGTTTGTGTAATGTAAAGGTGTCCCGATACTTTTGTAGGCTTCTCAGACATAAACAAAAACATTTTTTGTTTTTTTAATTAATATTCCAGTTGTGGCGGCACGGTGGCTTAGTGGTTAGCACGTTCGCCTCTCAGCGCTAGGGATTCCCGGTTCGAATCCCCATCTGGGTGGAGTTTCCATGTTCTCCCCGTGTCTGCGTGGGTTTCCTCCGGGTTCTCCGGTTTCCTCCCACAGTCCAAAAACATGGATCAAGTTAATTGAATTCTCAAAAATTGCCCCATATAGAGTGTGTCTGTCTGAGTGAGTGTGTGCCCAGCGATGGATTGGCGCCCTGTCCTGGGTCTATCTGCCCAGCGCCCGAGATGTTCTCCCCTGGATGGGCATGGGGAACCCCACCGCGACCCTAATAGAGGATAAAGCGGGAGATAATGAATGAATGAATATTCCAGTTGTTATTTTTAGGGACCTTGGTTTTAATTCCACATGGATCTATAAACAACAACGTCCATTACTCAGGAATGACCCTTTTCCGCCCTCTGGTGGATGATAAGTGTTCTACATGAATCCTCTTTTTTATAAATCCCTTTTCTTCTCGTTTTTAAAGTAATATAAGTCGAACCCAATACGAAAGTTACCACCCACACCCTTTATTACCCCCCTCCCCCCCACACACACACCTCAGACACCACTCCACACACTTTCTAGCAAAAAGCAAAAGTCATAGAGCAGCCGACAGAATGTCAGGTAATCGGTTCTACAGTTCACACATAGCAGCGTGGTTCTGGTCCAGATCCAGCCCACATCCTCGAACTCCAGCAGGGCAACCTGCTGCATGAATTGGCACCACTTGGACGGAGTGCTTCTGGTCGCAAGATGTGGGTCACCAATACTCCAGATTTGGGGTCGTGCATCAGCCAAAAGGCTCTCCTGTGCAAACAGTACAGACAAATCTCTTCCAGATGTGGACCAGATGTGTTATGGGACATGGGGGATGAATGCATGTATCAACACGAGGTCCAATAACAGTGTGGCCCCCCCTTCTGTACACTAAGGTACAAAGTTCTGCTCCTTAAATCCGATTGGCTGAGCCGTTAGTCCAGCCGTGACATCGTTGTCAATAACACACACCTCTGAGCGCTTCACATTCGTATCAGTGCGTGATACACAATACATTATTTTACATAATAAAATACAGATCAATGTAAACAGCCTGTTACAGCTGTTTTTTTCAATAAACTGTTTTGTAATTTGGCCACTAGATGTCAGCGTTTGATTGTTAGAGAAACCGGTATCCTGTTACTCAGAGATCAGCGTTCACTTTGAAAATCGGACTAGATTACGTCGCGGAAGATCAGATTATTAACGATTTTGCGTTCAATGAACGCATTTCTGAATCGAACCTTGTTTTATTTATTATAGTGTGTTCGTAAGTGTTTTACTAAAGTAATAAGATGTTCGAGGTTGTGTGTTATTGTGAATAAATCACGGTGTGTAGCTGTACTCTCGGGGATCGGGGATAATGACACCTCTTCATGGGATTTATTAGAACAGTGCCACGCCCTCTCGTCTCGCACCGCGTTGCTTCCTCATCGCATCACGCCGCGTGAGAACGAACCTGATGTTCTGACGGGAGCTGTCGATGTTCTGTTTTTATTTCCCTCTGCGCAGAATCGGAACGGTTCCCATGATCCACTGCACTAGGCGCTATCAGCAGCTGTCTGCGTGTCTGAGTAATCATGGGTGTGATAAGCGTGCTTCTTTATTTGATATCAACGTGATCGATACGTTAACCAGATTTAATTAAAAACACACGGTTAATATTTAATATTTTGCAGGTTGATCCATAAAATGAAGAGGCATTGTAAACACCCCGGTGCTTTGTGGCTCGTTGTCGGCGGGACATTGTGTCCTTATAGTCGGTGTGAACAGTTTGGGGAAGGCCTTCTGTTTCTGTGCTCTGTGAATAATGCAACGTATTAATATAATAAAGAATATAATAAAGACGCGGCACGGTGGCTTAGTGGTTTGGCACGTTCTCCTCTCAGCACTAGGGATTCCCGGTTCGAATCCCCATCTGGGTGGAGTTTCCACGTTCTCCCCGTGTCCACGTGGGTTTCCTCCGGGTTCTCCGGTTTCCTCCCACAGTCCAAAAAACATGGATGAAGTCAATTGAGTTCTCCAAATTGCCCCATATAGAGTGTGTCTGTGTGAGTGAGTGTGTGCCCAGCGATGGATTGGCGCTCTGTCCTGGGTCTATCTGCCCAGCGCCCGAGACGTTCTCCCCTGGATGGGCATGGGGAACCCCACCGCGACCCTAATAGAGGATAAAGCGGGAGATAATGAATGAATGAATATAAAGAATATAATAAAGACGCCGCACGGTGGCTTAGTGGTTTGGCACGTTCTCCTCTCAGCACTAGGGATTCCCGGTTCGAATCCCCATCTGGGTGGAGTTTCCACGTTCTCCCCGTGTCCACGTGGGTTTCCTCCGGGTTCTCTGGTTTCCTCCCACAGTCCAAAAACATGGATGAAGTCAATTGAATTCTTCAAATTGCCCCATATAGAGTGTGTCTGTGCGAGTGAGTGTGTGCCCAGCGATAGAGTGGCGTCCTGTCCTGGGTGTATCTGCCCAGCGCCCGAAACGTTCTCCCCTGGATGGGCATGGGCATGGGGAACCCCCCCCCCAGCGACCCTAATAGAGGATAAAGCGGAAGATAATGAATGAATGAATATAATAAAGACCTGCCCAGTGATAGATTGGCGTCCTGTCCTGGGTGTATCTGCCCAGTGCCCGAGACGTTCTCCCCTGGATGGGCATGGGGAACCCCCCCCCCCCCCGCGACCCTAATAGAGGATAAAGCTGAATATAAAGAATGAATATAATAAAGACCTGGTTGAGGTGGTTTGGTGTGAAGGGACTTGACGTGGCTCTCAGGTCAACAACAGAGATGAACTGGAATGTCGATTGTGAGCCAGGAAAGCTGTTTCTAATGCCATGAAAGCTGTTATAGATGTTACTGAGCTGAGACGAACATAGAATTGCTTCTGTGTAAAATGTCGTTGTCTCAATACTCCCAAACACGTCTTCGTTCCTATAAATCTGATCAGGTTTCCTGTAAATATTCTGACGTCCAGTTGTAATTTATAACAGGTTATTAAAATGCGGCCTGGGTTTTAATGATTACAGTCTGTTTACAGAGGTGATGGGCTCATCATGAGGAAGCGCCTGCACTTCTGCTTTTTTGGGTTATATAAAGACAGGCAGGGTCGGGTGAAGCTCAGCTCGTGGGACACGATGGCGCCGACGATGCTGGTTTTGATTCTCAGCTCCGCTCTGTCCGGCTGCGCGTCCGAATTCACGACACGGGATTCACGTAAGACTCCTTTTAGACCGAGCACGCATCAATGACATCGGACTGTGGATTTGATTCTGCTCCAAACTATATTAACGTTCAGTGGAACATTAGTTAGTAATTAGTCGATTGATGGATGGAGACCAGGTTGAGGTGCTTGTAGGGATGGAACATGTAGGATGTTTTGGAGACGAGGTTGCTGAGTTGAGATTCAGCAGGAGGAGGAGAGGAAAGCCAAAGAGGAGGTTTACGTTACGGAGGTGGTGACCACCAATAAAAACATAAATGATAACTATATATAGACTATACATTGACATAGACTATATATATATATATATATATATATATATATATTTATTCATTATCTCCCGCTTTTATCCTCTATTAGGGTCGCGGTGGGGTTCCCCATGCCCATCCAGGGGAGAACGTCTCGGGCGCTGGGCAGATACACCCAGGACAGGGCGCCAATCCATCGCTGGGCACACACTCACTCACACAGACACTCTATATGGGGCAATTTAGAGAACTCAATTAACTTGATCCATGTTTTTGGACTGTGGGAGGAAACCGGAGAACCCGGAGGAAACCCACACGGCCATGGGGAGAACATGGAAACTCCACCCAGATGGGGATTCGAACCGGGAATCCCTAGTGCTGAGAGGAGAACGTGCTAAACCACTAAGCCACCGTGCCGCCTATATATATATATATATATATATATATACATATATACACACCATGTTACCATGTAGAAGGACATTGTGGTTGTATAAAGGGTCTTTTCTTGCAGGTTCTGCTTCTTGTCGGTATAACTGTGGGTACGACTTTGGCGTGTGTTCCTGCACCAGTTACTGTCAGTACTATGGAACCTGCTGCAGTGATTACTACAGTGAGAAGCTTTTTTCCACGTTCTCCGTTCCTTTAAAGCCTAAAATTGTTTATTAAAGTGAGACAGAATCGAGCTCCGTGTCTCGCTTTTTAAAAAACTTTGGGTTGGGGGTTCAGGCCACTGATTATATATTGAAATAAATCGATCTTTGACCTGGTTTTGTGTTTATAGATTACTGTGGCAGCACATCTGAACCACCAACAACATCAGGTTTGTTTTATCTGCATTATAATAATTCAGAATTATATAGATATATTATATAGATTATATTTTGTCTGATGTTTCCATCATGATTAATTCAGTATTCTGCAGTTATTTAAATAATTGTTGCTATTAAAGTGTTAACACTATAATATATAATACATAAATATACAGTGTGTAAATATATATATATATATAATATAAATATACAGTGTATATATAATAACACACTGTCCATTGAATTCATACAGGTTTAAATTGTGTATAAAGTAAATTTAAGCACATGTTACCATGTAGAAGGACATTGTGGTTGTATAAAGGGTCTTTTCTTGCAGGTTCTGCTTCTTGTCGGTATAACTGTGGGTACGACTTTGGCGTGTGTTCCTGCACCAGTTACTGTCAGTACTATGGAACCTGCTGCAGTGATTACTACAGTGAGAAGCTTTTTTCCACGTTCTCCGTTCCTTTAAAGCCTAAAATTGTTTATTAAAGTGAGACAGAATCAAGTTCCGTGTCTCGCTTTTTAAAAAACTTTGGGTTGGGGGTTCAGGCAACTGATTATATACTGAAATAAATCGACCTTTGCCCTGGTTTTGTGTTTATAGATTACTGTGGCAGCACATCTGAACCACCAACAACATCAGGTTTGTTTTATCTGCATTAAAATAATTCAGAATTATATAAATATATTATATAGATTATAGGCGGCACGGTGGCTTAGTGGTTGGCACGTTCTCCTCTCAGCGCTAGGGATTCCCGGTTCGAATCCCCATCTGGGTGGAGTTTCCATGTTCTCCCCGTGTCCGCGTGGGTTTCCTCCGGGTTCTCCGGTTTCCTCCCACAGTCCAAAAACATGGATCAAGTCAATTGAATTCTCCAAATTGCCCCATATAGAGTGTGTCTGTGTGAGTGAGTGTGTGCCCAGTGATATATTGCCCCCCCTGTCCTGGGTCTATCTGCCCAGCGCCCGAGACGTTCTCCCCTGGATGGGCATGGGGAACCCCACCGCGACCCTAATAGAGGATAAAGCGGGAGATAATGAATGAATGAAATATATTATATTTTGTCTGATGTTTCCATCATTCATTCATTATCTTCCGCTTTATCCTATATTAGGGTCGCGGGGGGTGGGGGGGTGGGGGTTCCCCATGCCCATACAGGGGAGAACGTCCAGGATAGATTGGCGCCCTGTCCTGGGTGTATCTGCCCAGCGCCCGAAACGTTCTCCCCTGGATGGGCATGGAGAACCATAATAGAGGACCAAGCGGGAGATAATGAATGAATGAATGAATGAATAAACTAAATGGAATAATTTAAAAACATTTCAAGTGTTAAAGTTAAAAATGATAAATAATTGTACAGAACATGTCACTTGTGCGTATCCTCTGTCTACTGTAGGACCATGTGGTGGATCTCTGACTGCGTCACAGGGGGTATTTTTCAGTCCCGGATACCCGAGTAATTACCCAAATCGTGCATACTGTACATGGAGTCTGTATGCTTCACAGCTGCAGGTGGTGACGCTGAGATTCACATTCGTCGAGTAAGAAATGCCTTTTAATGACCGTAAAACAGTGAAGTGAATCGTTTAAATGACTCAGTGCGGACCGAATGGACGTAAACTGAATCTGATCTCATTTCTCCTGAACGTCTGTGTGTTTGTTCGTAGCTTGGAGTCCTGCTGTGACTCCATCCGGGTGTCTGATGGTCCGTCTGAATACTACCCTCTTCTGGCTCAGGTGTCAGGGAATCAGACCAACAACTCGAGTCCGATTCAGTCCAGTGGCAGATACATGACCGTTGTTTTCACCAGCGATGGCAGCGTGACGAGAGGAGGGTTCCGCGCGGAATATAAGTTCATACGTACGTTTCACGTGAGATCGTTAAACTAACTGATTTGTTTTCAACATTTTGAGGTGATTGAAGTGAGACGTGCCAAGTGAACTGAATCGACTCAAAAGGAATTGTTTGAAACATCTTCATTTTAAATGAAACTTGTAAAAAAGAGTGTGTGTGTGTGTGTGTGTGTGTGTGTGTTGTACAGGTGGTCCAATGTGTAAGGACAGATGTGGTGCCAGCTATAGTCAGTGTTCCTGTGAGAGCTCATGTAAAAGATATGGAAGTTGTTGTCATGATTATTATGGTAATAACACATTATTATTATTCATTCATTCATTCATTCATTCATTATCTCCCACTTTATCCTCTATTAGGGTCGCGGTGGGGTTCCCCATGCCCATCCAGGGGAGAACATTTCGGGCGCTGGGCAGATAGACCCAGGACAGGACGCCAATCCATCGCTGGGCACACACTCACTCACACAGACACACTCTATATGGGGCAATTTGGAGAATTCAATTGACTTGATCCATGTTTTTGGACTGTGGGAGGAAACCAGAGGACCCGGAGGAAACCCACGCAGACACGGGGAGAACATGGAAACTCCACCCAGATGGGGATTCGAACCGGGAATCCCTAGTGCTGAGAGGCGAACATGCAAAACCACTAAGCCACCGGGCCCATTATTATTATTATTCATTCATTCATTCATTATCTCCCGCTTTATCCTTTATTAGGGTCGCGGTGGGGTTCCCCATGCCCATCCAGGGGAGAACGTCTCGGGCGCTGGGCAGATACACCCAGGACAGGGCGCCAATCCATCGCTGGGCACACACTCACTCACACAGACACACTCTATATGGGGCAATTTTGAGAATTCAATTGATTGATCCATGTTTTTGGACTGTGGGAGGAAACCGGAGAACCCGGAGGAAACCCACGCGGACACGGGGAGAACATGGAAACTCCACCCAGATGGGGATTCGAAACGGGAATCCCTAGCGCTGAGAGGCGAACATGCAAAAGCACTAAGCCACCATGCCTATTATTATTATTATTATTATTATTATTATTATTATTATTATTATTATTATGGTTAGTCCAGTGTCCTCACAACAAGAAGTTCCCGGATATGATGAGTGGAAAAGGCCTTTTCTGTGTGTTTAGCATGTTCTCCCTAGTCTATGTGGGTTTTCTTATTAAGCATTGATTTACTTTAAGTCTAGAACCTGTATGTGGATAACATAAAGGCCACTACATTGACCCTAAGCGTGTTATTATGTTGGTTCACATGTCTGTCCTGCGATGGCATGGTGACCTGCCCATGGCGTTCCATCTACATCAAATATTACAAACTAGGACATCATCTAAAAATGGGGTCTTTCCTGGTGGATTTCGGATTCCGATCGTCTCCAAATCTTCATGAACATGACGTTTATAATCCATTCATTTCAGTTTATAACTTAAAAGTGAAATCTAATAAAAACTTGCTTCGTTGTTTTTCTTCCAGAGTACTGTGAGTACCAAACCACGCCCCCTGTGGCAGGTGAGTGTGTATGAACGTGAGTGTATACTTATATACAAGCTGTAAACTTGAAGGTATGAACTATGATCTAAAAACCATACGTCCATTTTTAAGGATTATATAATTGTGTTTCTGATCCGGCAGGATCGTCATGTCGGGGGAACTGTGGGTTCCACACGGGCTCGTGTTCCTGCAGAAGTGACTGTCAATACTACGGCAACTGCTGCTATGATTATTACGGTAAAATGCACAACAAGCCAGTGTGTGTGTGTGTGTGTGTGTGTGTGTGTGTGTGTGTGTGTGTGTGTGTGTGTAAAGATAAGGCCTGTGGTTACTCGTTGTACAAAGTCTAATCCACTAATGAGGCAGATTAAAGTATAAACCTTAGAGTTTATAAATTTTAATATCATTGCAGTAATGCAGCATCATGTGCATCATGTGCATCGCGTCAGGACAGAGATGTTTTCTTACAGTTGAGGTTTTATCTGAAACTCAAAGCATGAAATCCTAAATTCCATCTACTGCCTGCTTTCAGATGCAGATTTATACATTTAATTCACATCCTATGTTTTCAGACTACTGCTACTATTACACAACAGCGCCCCCTGTGACCGGTGAGTGTGTGTACATACAGTATTCAGTATCTTAGGTATATATTCTAGTACATATATGGAGGTGATGGTGAAGGTGATGATGGGGGTGATGATGGAGGTGATGGTGGTGGAGGTGATGATGGGGGTGGTGGTGTAGGTGATGGTGAATGTGGTGATGATGGGGGTGATGATGGGGGTGAGGGTGGTGGAGGTGATGATGGGGGTGGTGGTGTAGGTGATGGTAAATGTGATGATGGGGGTGATGATGGAGGTGAGTGGTGGAGGTGGATGGGGTGTATGATGGAGGGGGTGGTGGTGATGGTGGGGGTGGTGGTGTAGGTGATGGTAAATGGGTGATGATGGGCGGATGATGGGGTGGTGGTGGAGGTGATGATGGGGGTGATGATGGAGGTGGTGGTGGAGGTGATGATGAGGTGATGATGGTGGTGGAGGTGGTGGTGGAGGTGATGATGGAGGTGATGATGGAGGTGATGGTGGTGGAGGTGATGATGGGGGTGGAGGTGATGGTGGTGGAGGTGATGATGGGGGTGGTGAAGGTGATGATGGGGGTGATGATGGAGGTGATGGTGGTGGAGGTGATGATGGGGGTGGTGGTGGTGTAGGTGATGGTAAATGTGATGATGATGGGCGTGAGGGTGGTGGAGGTGATGATGGGGGTGGTGGTGGTGTAGGTGATGGTAAATGTGATGATGGGGGTGATGATGGAGGTGGTGGTGGAGGTGATGATGGGGTTATGATGGAGGTGATGGTGGTGGAGGTGATGATGGGGGTGGTGGTGTAGGTGATGGTAAATGGGATGATGGGGTGATGGAGGTGGTGGTGGAGGTGATGATGGGGGTGATGATGGAGGTGGTGGTGGAGGTGATGATGAGGTGATGATGGTGGTGGAGGTGGTGGTGGAGGTGATGGTGGAGGTGATGATGAGGTGATGGTGGTGGAGGTGGTGGTGGAGGTGATGATGGGGGTGGTGGTGGAGGTGATGTTGGGGTGATGATGGGGGTGATGATGGGGGTGGTGGTGAAGGTGATGATGGGGGATGATGGTGGAGGTGATGATGGGGTGGTGGAGGTGATGATGGGGGTGATGATGGGGGTGTGTGATGGTGATGATGGGGGTGTTGATGATGATGGGGGTGATGATGGGGGTGATGTTGGGGGTGATGATGGGGGTGATGATGGTGATGGTGGTGAAGGTGATGATGAGGGTGATGATGGGGGTGATGAAGTGGTGGTGAAGGTGATGATTGGGATTATGATGGAGATGATGGTGGTGGAGGTGGTGGTGAAGGTGGTGGTGAAGGTGATGGTGGAGGTGATGGTGGTGGTGGAGGTGAAGGTGGTGGTGGAGGTGATGGTGGAGGTGATGGTGGAGGTGATGGTGGAGGTGATGGTGGTGGTGAAGGTGATGGTGGAGGTGATGGTGGAGGTGATGGTGGTGGTGGAGGTGAAGGTGATGGTGGAGGTGATGGTGGGGGTGGATGGGGGAGATGATGGGGGTGATGATGGTGAAGGTGGTGGTGGAGGTGATGGTGGTGGTGGAGGTGAAGGTGATGGTGGAGGTGATGGTGGTGGTGGAGGTGATGGTGATGGTGGTGGTGGAGGTGATGGTGGTGGTGGAGGTGATGGTGGTGGTGGAGGTGATGGTGAGGGTGGAGATGATGGTGAAGGTGATGGTGGAGGTGATGATGGGGGAGATGATGGTGGTGGAGGTGATGGTGGAGGTGATGGTGGGGGTGATGATGGTGGAGATGATGGTGAAGGTGGTGGTGAAGGTGGTGGTGGAGATGATGGTGGTGGAGGTGTGTTTGAACGTGTCCTGCTCTGTGCTCAGGTTGCGGTGGCCGACTCAATGGCTCAGGCTCCATTTCCAGTCCGTACTATCCCGGTTACTATCATGACAACACGCTGTGTGAATGGCAGCTCTCAGCGCCACCTGGACAGATCATCTTCCTTTCCATCATCGACCTCGAGTCAGTTTTTCAAATTTTTTAATAACACCCTCACACACATATATGACATCATCAGAACCACGTTCATACGGATCCTACGATCCCTAAGGTCCAGAGGGTTTTGTGTCTAACGCTGCAGCCGGGGTCAGAACCGCTCAGGGGCCTTTAGGCTTAGATCCCTGACCCAACCACGCAACACTGAATGTCTCCCAAAGTGATCCACTGATCCAAATCCCAGATGTTTCCCAGATGTGTCCAATAATTCCAGTGGCTGCAAGAAGCTCTGACCAACCAGCATGCTCCCATTTGGTATGAATTAGAACTCTGATTGCAGGCCAGATCGCTTTATTCAGCATTAACCCCATGATCCTGACTACGCCACTGAAAAGTAAAGAGACAAAAAGTCCTCGAAAGAAAGTTCTTGTGGAAAGTTCTCAAAGTTCTCCACGTCCAGGACTCTGTGTGTGTGTGTGTGTGTGTGTGGTGTGTGTGTGTGTGTGTGTAGTTTGGAGCGCTGCTGTGGCTGTGATTACGTGAACGTCTACGACGGACCCTCTACGGCATCCCGGCTGATAGCCAAGGTGTGTTTTAATGAGACGACTGGTTTGGACCTGCGCTCGTCCTCGTCCTACATGACCGTGCTGTTCAGGAGCGACCGCTCGGGTGTCGCCCGTGGCTTCAAAGCCTTCTTTAGCGCCTCCCTCAGCCAGAAGACAGGTACATCACCAAAAATATAACGACTGATGCAGTTTCTTAGTAACAAATACATTAAATATCCCTCCATTATCTTCCGCTTTATCCTCTATTTGATTCACGCCCATACAAGGGAGAACGTTTCGGGCGCTGGGCAGATACACCCAGAACAGGGCGCCACTCTATCGCTGGGCACACACTCACTCACACAGACACTCTCTATATGGGGCAATTTGGAGAACTCAATTGACCTTGATCCATGTTTTTGGACTGTGGGAGGAAACCGGAGAACCCGGAGGAAAACCACGCGGACACGGGGAGAAGATGGAAACTGCACCCAGATGGGTATTCGAACCGGGAATTCCTAGTGCAGAGAGGAGAACATACTAAACACTAAGCCACCATGCCACCCCTACATTAAATATGTTATATAAATATATATAGATTAAATAGTGGATTAGTGGTTTAGCACGTTCTCCTCTCAGCACTTCGGATCCCCATCTGGGTGGAGTTTCCATCTTCTCCCCGTGTCTGCGTGGGTTTCCTCCAGGTTCTCCGGTTTCCTCCCACAGTCCAAAAACATGGATCAAGTCAATTGAATCCTCCAAATTGACCCATATAGAGTGTGTCTGTGTGAGTGAGTGTGTGCCCAGCGATAGATTGGCGCCCTGTCCTGGGTGTATCTGCCCAGCGCCCGAAACGTTCTCCCTGGATGGACATGGGGAACCCCCCCCGACCCTAATAGAGGATAAAGTGGAAGATAATGGATGAATGAATGAATGAATAGATGAATTCTCTCGCAGGTCGAGTGGATTGCTCTTCTGACTCGATGAACATCGTGATCAGTAAATCCTACATCACCTCTCTGGGCTTCAACTGGTACGATCTGCACCTGGATGACCTTCGATGCAAAGCCTCGGACACTTACTATGACATCAGCTTCAACTTCCCCCTTAAATCATGTGGAACCAGTCAGAAGGTACGAGGTTCTCATGCTGGGCGTTCTGATGATCACTTTAGTTTCAGAGTTCCCGACTTAGTTTGGCTTTGCGGCATGTGATTAGAAGTAAGAGCCAATCACGACGTAACATTCATTCATTATCTACCGCTTTATCCTCTATTAGGGTCGCGCGGGGGGGGGGGGTTCCCCATGCCCATCCAGAGGAGAACGTCTCGGGCGCCGGGCAGATACACCCAGGACAGGACGCCAATCTATCGCTGGGCACACACTCACTCACACAGACACACTCTATATGGGGCAATTTGGAGAACTCAGTTGACTTGATCCATGTTTTTGGACTGTGGGAGGAAACCGGAGAACCCGGAGGAAACCCACGCGGACACGGGGAGAACATGGACACTCCACCCAGATGGGGATTCGAACCGGGAATCCCTAGCGCTGAGAGGAGAACATGCCAACTACTAAGTCACCGTGCCGCACAAAGTAACATCCGTTTAAATAAGTTCCAACGTTCAGACGCGGAGGGGAAATGACGAAAGTGCTCACTCACGGACGGAGAACGTCTCGGGCGTCTCGGGCGTCTCGGGCACTGGGCAGATACACCCAGGACAGGGCGCCAATCCATCGCTGGGCACACACTCACTCACACAGACACACTCTATATGGGGCAATTTTGGAGAATTCAATTGACTTGATCCATGTTTTTGGACTGTGGGAGGAAACCGGAGAACCCGGAGGAAACCCACGCGGACACGGGGAGAACATGGAAACTCCACCCAGATGGGGATTCGAACCGGGAATCCCTAGTGCTGAGAGGCGAACGTGTTAAGCTACTAATCCACTATTTAATCTATATATATTTATATAACATATTTAATGTAGGGGTGGCATGGTGGCTTAGTGTTTAGTATGTTCTCCTCTCAGCACTAGGGATTCCCGGTTCGAATCCCCATCTGGGTGGAGTTTCCATGTTCTCCCCGTGTCCGCGTGGGTTTCCTCCGGGTTCTCCGGTTTCCTCCCACAGTCCAAAAACATGGATCAAGGTCGATTGAGTTCTCCAAATTGTCCCATATAGAGTGTGTCTGTGTGAGTGAGTGTGTGCCCAGCGATGGATTGGTGTCCTGTTCTGGGTCTATCTGCCCAGCGCCCGAAACGTTCTCCCTTGTATGGGCCTGGGGAACCCCACCGCGACCCTAATAGAGGATAAAGCGGAAGATAATGGAGGGACCGTGCCACTGTCTCTTTAACAGCTAAAAAAAAAAAAAAAAAAAAAAAACAATGTATTCTTGATTTATCACATTATGATGTCATAATGAGCCCCGCACTGCACACTGCACCCCCTTCAGGTCCAGAACGGTCGCATCATTTACTCCAACAACGTTCAAGCATCTCAGTCGATCTCGGGGGAAATCACGCGGCGGAGCACGGGCTTCGCGCTGGTGGTGAACTGCGTGATGGAGCGCGGGGCCTCAGTGGGGGCGCTCTATGTAGCCAAGGACAACGGAAACAGCACCATCAGCGGAACGGGCCACTTCAACCTCAGCATGGCGTTTTACCCCTCCGGCAGCTATTCCTACCCCATCACCGAATTCCCCTACCAGGTGGATCTGGATCAGAACATCTACGTACAGGTGCAGCTGGGTCGAGATCAGTCCAGCCTCCACCTGCTGCTAGATACCTGCATCGCTTCACCCAATCACGACTTCAGTGCCCGCACCTACGACCTGATACGCAACGGGTACTGCTCACACACACACACACACACACACACACACACACACACACACACACACACACACACACACACAGAACCAGGCTCCTTTAAAGACAACATAGTCTGAGCGACGAGACAAATGAAAAGCTGCTTGTAGTTACATCATTTCACCAGAGAGGCCGCCAAATGCATTATTTTCTTAATCTTAGATACTTCAGGTTTAAGATCACAAATAACCCTCTGAACTGATCTGTAAACTTAAATATGATCTAAGTTGGCTTAGTGGTTTAGCATGTTCTCCTCTCAGCACTAGGGATTCCCGGTTCGAATCCCCATCTGGGTGGAGTTTCCATGTTCTCCCCGTGTCCGCGTGGCTTTCCTCCGGGTTCTCCGGGTTCCTCCCACAGTCCAACAACATGGATCAATTGAGTTCTCCAAATTGCCCCATATAGAGTGTGTCTGTGTGAGTGAGTGTGTGCCCAGCGATGGTTTGGCGCCCTGTCCTGGGTGTATCTGCCCAGCGCCTGAAACGTTCTTCCCTAGATGGGCATGGGGAACCCCCCCCCCCCCCTCCCTGCTGATCTATAAACCTTAAATATGATCTCAGCACTAGGGATTCCCGGTTCGAATCCACAATCTGGGTGGAGTTTCCATGTTCTCCCCGTGTCCGCGTGGGTTTCCTCCGGGTTCTCCGCTTTCCTCCCACAGTCCGAAAACATGGATCAAGTCAATTGAGTTCTCCAAATTGCCCCATGTAGAGTGTGTGTCTGTGTGAGTGAGTGTGTGTCCAGTGATAGATTGGGCGTCCTGTCCTGGGTCTATCTGCCCAGCGCCCGAAACGTTCTTCCCTAGATTTGCATGGGGAACCCCCCCCCCCCCACGACCCTAATATACCCTAATGTGATTTGCTCACAGATGTGCGAGGGACTCGACTGTACACATCAACACCAACGGCAATCGCAACTTCGCTCGCTTCCAGTTCCGAGCTTTCAAGTTCCTGCGCACACACAGCACGGTCTTCCTCAAGTGCAACGCCATCATCTGCGCCGACAACGACTACAACTCACGATGCCGCTACGGATGCCAGATGCGCAAGAAACGAAGCCTGAGCTCCGGCCACGATGCCCGGGAGGTCACACTGGGGCCCATTACGCGCAAAGGTATAACAATCAGCAGCTTCATGTGACGTTGGTCAGTTCGTCGGTCAGTTCGTTCAGATTCCGTACTCTTTTAATATCTCTATTTTATA
Organism: Corydoras sp. C115; assembly: GCA_019802505.1. Taxonomy (NCBI): domain Eukaryota; kingdom Metazoa; phylum Chordata; class Actinopteri; order Siluriformes; family Callichthyidae; genus Corydoras; species Corydoras sp. C115. Next base: position 446,770 of record JAFMOC010000172.1, on the reverse strand, counting down.
TCCGCAGCTTTTAATATCTATATTGTTTCCTAATTTCTGTGTGATGTGAACAGATCCAGAGAAGAGGGAGGAATTAGAGGAAAAGACCGAGGAGTGATCTCACTGCAGCTGATCGGTTCATTACAGAGCAATTAAATAAGAAATAATCAATTACTGCATCATTTTGTCTAATTAAAGCAACTTTAAAGGCAGAACACTGTTGCTTCTGGTGGATTTTGGGGTATTACAGAGTGTGTGGGGCCTGTGTTTTGGGGGAGCAGAGTGTAAACATCAGAACATGAGCGTGAGAGAGTGAGAGCGTGAGAGAGTGATTATAATAATAATGAATAAAGATTTAATTTAAACAAACCTTGTTCTTGTTTATGTGCTCCAGTTAGCACGCAGATGGACTTTGTAGTTCTACAACTGCAGACTGTAGTCCATCTGTTTTTTAAATCTGTTTTAAAAGCTTGTGAATGTCATGTCTTATCCTCTCCACTAGATGGCGCCGAGGCTCTGTAATACTGTACTGAGTTTAGCGGCCATGCTAGCGGAGCATCTGAATGAGACGTCTTGTTGTTAATTTTCCTTTAATTAATTGTATTAATTAATAATCAGTAATTAAACTCCAACGTGGCCTGTATTATAAAGCCACAGTTCTAAGGACAATTGTTTTTATTTTAAGTGTTTATATTAATGAATTCTAATTCCACAGTAAACATCCAACTGAAGTCTCTTAGCTTTTGTTGGCTAATGTTCTTTAAAAAAAACCCCACTCAAACACTTGGAGAACATGCAAACTCCACAGAATAAAACCCTAATAACTGCGCCACCTCTGACTGATCCGGAACCTACACGTACTGTATTAAAGAACATGTTTAAAAGTAGGACGGCACGGTGGCTTAGTGGTTTAGCACGTTCTCCTCTCAGCGCTAGGGATTCCCGGTTCGAATCCCCATCTGGGTGGAGTTTCCATGTTCTCCCCGTGTCCGTGTGGGTTTCCTCCGGGTTCTCCGGTTTCCTCCCACAGTCCAAAAACATGGATCAAGGTCAATTGAGTTCTCCAAATTGCCCCATATAGAGTGTGTCTGTGTGAGTGAGTGTGTGCCCAGCGATGGATTGGTGTCCTGTCCTGAGTGTATCTGCCCAGCGCCCGAAACGTTCTCCCCTGGATGGGCATGGGGAACCCCACCGCGACCCTAATAGAGGATAAAGCGGAAGATAATGAATGAATGAATGAATGTTTAAAAGTTGGCTTAGTGGTTTAGCATGTTCTCCTCTCAGCGCTAGGGATTCCCGGTTCGAATCCCCAACTGGGTGGAGTTTCCATGTTCTCCCAGTGTCCATGTGGGTTTCCTCCGGGTTCTCCGGTTTCCTCCCACAGTCCAAAAACATGGATCAAGGTCAATTGAGTTCTCCAAATTGCCCCATATAGAGTGTGTATGTGAGTGTGTGCCCAGCGATGGATTGGCGCCCTGTCCTGGGTGTATCTGCCCAGCGCCCAAAACGTTCTCCCCTGGATGGGCATGGGGGACCCCCCCTCCCCCCCTTGCCCCATATAGAGTGTGTGTGTGAGCGAGTGTGTGCCCAGTTGTTGGGTAAACACACGCTGTTCTGTGAATGGAATGTTTGATTTTTTTCGTATCGTCTTGGACATTCAGAACATGGATCCAACGGAACCTTTGAAAGAGCCCATGTCCCGTGTCCGGCTCAGTTCTGATGTGCTCGCTGAGCCCCCTCCGATCTCACCGATGACCTTTTAAGTGTTTCTCTGGACTGAAAGCAGATCAGCGGGAACGTGGAGCGAAGCGCTTCAGCCGGGTTTGGACGGCGACCAGCTGGGATCGGAAACGCCGTCTACGCTTACACTGATAAAATCCTCAGCTGAACCGCCGGCTGGACGAATGGACATGTTGGATTTTAAATGAGGAAAAAAAAAAAAAAAAGCTTAAATCCCGGCACTGTCAAGATTTAGTGTTTTTTAAAATGTAAATCTCCAAACGTCCGGCCTGCAATCCGCAGGACGCCGGCTTAGAACGTGCTCACAAAAGGCCTGTATGGTACGGATTCCTAATTTCAACGTGTCCTTTGTTTTGGGATGGCTCCAGCTCTATTAGCAAGTCCCCATATTGGTATACCGACTTTTAAAGAACCCAGTGACGTACCGATGAAGAAAAAAGTACCCAGACGGAACCATATCAGGTTCTGAACATATTTCTTCACCACAGAACATGATAAAAAAGGCAATTTCTGAGGAAAAAAACCTATTTATTTTTGTCTCAGAGTGCCGAATATGGGCGTAAACGAAGACCACAGGACGTTCCACGACCTCAGGAGTCTATAGATATGATCTATAATCTATTGTATGGATATAGATTTAATACAATAGATTTAATTCGATGCTTTTCTGTTACAACACTTCCACTAAAGTTTATTTACATACTGAAATAATGAAAACAATAGGAAATATTTAAATACGCTCCCTTTGTGTTTCCTTGAATGTGTTACATAAAAACTTATCAAATCAAAAACCAAACTTCTTTTCAGTTTGACTGAATCAATAAATACAAACACAATGAGCCTCTGGAACTCCTCCAGCAGCAGCGTGCTTTTTTTTTTTTTTTTTTTTTTTTTTTTTTTTTTTTTTTTTTTTTTTCTAGCCCGCAGGTAAAGGTAATGACATCCGGACGGCTTTAACTAAATATTCAGATTATCCTCTCATTCATCATCAGCCCATCAATCAAGACTCTCTGGATGTGTGTGTGTGTGTGTGTGTGTGTGTGTGTGTGCTTATTCTGAATGTTGGCCAAGGAGCCCGAGCTCAGGAAGTAGATTTGAACGAAATAAAAGAAGGCATGGTGCTGTAAAGAGCAGCGGGAAAAGCAAGCAAACACCCGACCCCAAAAACGGAAAGGATAAACTAAAGATCAGGGTCAAAGGTCAGAGAGAAAGCAGGATTCTATTTATATAAAGAAGTGAGAGCGGCTTGAATTACAGACCGGACTTTTTTATTTTTATTAGTTTTAAATGTCGGGCGGCACGGTGGCTTAGTGGTTTAGCACGTTCTCCTCTCAGCGCTAGGGATTCCCGGTTCGAATCCCCATCTGGGTGGAGTTCCCATGTTCTCCCCGTGTCCGCGTGGGTTTCCTCCGGGTTCTCCGGTTTCCTCCCACAGTCCAAATACATGGATCAAGTCAATTGAATTCTCCAAATTGCCCCATATAGAGTGTGTCTGTGTGAGTGAGTGTGTGCCCAGCGATGGATTGGCGTCCTGTCCTGGTTGTATCTGCCCAGCGCCCGAGACGTTCTCCCCTGGATGGGCATGGGGAACCCCCCCGCGACCCTAATAGAGGATAAAGCGGGAGATAATGAATGAATGAATGAATGAATAAATGTCGGGCGGCACGGTGGCTTAGTGGTTTAGCACGTTCTCCTCTCAGCGCTAGGGATTCCCGGTTCGAATCCCTATCTGGGTGGAGTTCCCATGTTCTCCCCGTGTCCGCGTGGGTTTCCTTCGGGTTCTCCGGTTTCCTCCCACGCTCCAAAAACATGGATCAAGTCAATTGAGTTCTCCAAATTGCCCCATATAGAGTGTGTGTGTGAGTGAGTGTGTGCCCAGCGATGGATTGGCATCCTGTCCTGGGTGTATCTGCCCAGCGCCCGAGATGTTCTCTCCCCTGGATGGGCATGGGGAACCCACCCGCGACCCTAATAGAGGATAAAGTGGAAGATAATGAATGAATGAATAGTTTTAAATGTAAGGTTATGTACGTCGGTATAAAATAATCGGTGTGTTGCTGCTCTGCTGATGGAATTGTCGGGCTTAGATCGAGAGTTTTAGAACTTTAACGAGGTCCATTTTGGTTCTAATATCAAGGGATGCTTTCAAACGCTGGCCTATATTCATCATCCCAATTCTATAAAATAATAACACACAGCGGGCGGCACGGTGGCTTAGTGGTTTAGCATGTTCTCCTCTCAGCGCTAGGGATTCCCGGTTCGAATCCCCATCTGGGTGGAGTTTCCATGTTCTCCCCGTGTCTGCGTGGGTTTCCTCCGGGTTCTCCGGTTTCCTCCCACAGTCCAAAAACATGGATCAAGTCAATTGAGTTCTCCAAATTGCCCCATATAGAGTGTGTGAGTGAGTGAGTGTGTGCCCAGCGATGGATTGGCGCCCTGTCCTGGGTGTATCTGCCCAGCGCCCGAGACGTTCTCCCCTGGATGGGCATGGGCATGGGCATGGGCATGGGCAACCCCCCCCCCCCAGTGACCCTAATAGAAGATAAAGCGGAAGATAATGGATGGATGGAATAATACACAGCGTCACTGTGCTGAGTGTCACGCTCAGACGGTTTATAATCCGTTAGCTTTTGTGAGAATCAAAATAATTATCCTTTAATTAACAACCAACAACTCCGGATAACAACCCACAGGATAAGATCCAGCGACATGATGTTCTGTATATGATGTGGACCTGGTTGTGACGTCACAAAATCCATTGTCTTTCAGGGACACTTTAAAAAAGCAGGTGTCACGAGCCCAATAATTATTAAAAGACTCGGCTGATTTCACTGATTTCACGTTCATTTTATCGGTTGTGTGTTGTGAGTCTGGCGACTTGGCCGAAAAAGCACGTGCGCTCAGTCCGAAGCGGAGCCGAAAGCGATAGCACGAACCCGACTCGCCTCTCTGCACGCCAACTCACTTTGCTCTCGGTCTGGTATTTACAAAGAAGGGTTTTAAGTGCAACTTAACTCACAATTTCCTCCCCAAACCCCCCAAACCATACACATTAAAGAACCGAGGAATTCAGATAAGCGTGGAATTAAACTCTTTCACACACACACACACACACACACACACACACACACACACACACTCACACACACTCACTCACATACACTCACACACACTCACACACTCACACACACCAACTTTCATTCATCGTTACTTTCACCTGGACTTCCACTTACTCCCAAACCTTAATCATAAACTACCCCAACACTAATACAACTACCCCAACCCTACATCATGTCATTACTGTATGAACCAGCGCTCAGTCCCCACAAGGATGTCAGGTCCCTACAGTTTGGGTAAAATGATCATGGTTCCTACAGTGTGATATATACCTGGAACGCACACACACACACACACACACACACACACACACACACACACACCAACTTTCATTCATTGTTACTTTCATGTAGACTTCCCAAACCTTAATCATAAACTACCCCAACACTAATACAACTGCCCCAACCCTACATCACGTCATTACTGTATGAACCAGCACATGGTCCCCACAAGGATGTCAGGTCCCTACAGTTTGGGTAAAACAATCAAGGTTTCTACAGTGTGATATACTGTATACCTGGAACGCACACACACTCACACACACACCAACTTTCATTCATTGTTACTTTCATGTCGACTTCCCAAACCTTAATCATAAACTACCCCAACACTAATACAATTACCCCAACCCTACATCATGTCATTACATGTCCCCACAAAGATGTCAGGTCCCTACAGTTAGTGTAAAACGACCCCCCCCCTCACACACACACACACACACACACACACACACACACACACACACACACTCACCAACTTTCATTCATGGTTACTTTCATGTCGACTTCCCAAACCTTAATCATAAACTACCCCAACACTAATACAACTACCCCAACCCTACATCATGTCATTACTGTATGAACCAACGCTCAGTCCCCACAAGGATGTCAGGTCCCAACAGTTTGTGTAAAACGATCGTGGTTCCTACAGTGTGATATATACCTGGAATGCACAAACCCACCCACACACACACACACACACACACACACACACACACACACACACCGCTGCTGGCTAATCTTCCTTAAGCACACTATAATAGTTGATTTATGTGGGGGTGCGGTGGAGATTGGTACAGGAGTGTGTTACAGTATGAGTTACACACCACACCGCTAATCCCCTGAAAGGGAAGAGGAATGAGGGGAACGGGGCAATATGGTGAGAGTGTACAGCGGGTCTGCTGGTGCAGATCACCGCTTCACGAACCGAGATGCAACTGTGGGCCTTGGGTTTGAACTTTAAATGACAACATTTCGTTGATCAGTGGCGTCCGAATAGTTTTGGACTTGAATGGAATCAAGATGAACTTGATTTATGATCTGCGTTCACTCCTAGTGCTGCTGGGTGGCGCTGTTGCTACACAAAATAATCCAAACCACTGAGCAGGTGATCTGCTCTACGTTCTCAGAAATAACCATTTAAATATGGGGCATTCTCATCCAGAACGATTTCAACCCGAATGCAGACTCATGTTCTGGTTCTGAAGGTTTGTTTAAAGGGACGACCCACTGAGGAGTCTGGAGCTTGAAAACAGAATGAGTTACATTTACATTTAGTCATTTAGCCGACGCTTTTATCCAAAGCGACTTACAAATGAGAAGATTACAAGTCAGAAGTTACGCAGAAAACCAACTATACTGTAAATTCATCAAACCTGATTGTTATTTGATGCTGCGCCCCCCTTCTTTTAAAAATTTTTTTTTCATTATCTCCCGCTTTATCCTCTATTACGGTCGCGGTGGGGTTCCCCATGCCCATCCAGGGGAGAACGTCTCGGGCGCTGGGCAGATACACCCAGGACAGGGTGCCAATCCATCGCTGGGCACACACACACTCACTCACACAGACACACTCTATATGGGGCAATTTTGTGAATTCAATTGACTTGATCCATGTTTTTTTTGGACTGTGGGAGGAAACCGGAGAACCCGGAGGAAACCCACGCAGACACGGGGAGAACATGGAAACTCCACCCAGATGGGGATTCGAACCGGGAATCCCTAGCGCTGAGAGGCGAACGTGCCAAACCACTAAGCCACCGTGCCGCCCTTTTTTAAATTTAATAAAAAAAAAATTTTATAACAGGTATTTGTTAAAGAGATGCGTCTTCAGCAGTTTCTTAAAACTGTTTAGTGATTCTGCCTTACGGACAGAGTTGGGAAGATCGTTCCACCATGTTGCAGTGGTGAACGCCACAGAGTGAGAATTAGCTCCTCGGTGAGGTGGAACCGCCAGGCGGCAATCATCACTGCAGCGAAGTGAACGAGTCGGAGTGTATTTTGAAAAGATAGAGTAAAGGTAAGAGGGGGAAGATCCAGAAAAGGTTCTGTAGGCCAGAGTCAGTGACTTGTACTGAATGCGAGCAGCTACAGGGAGCCGATGGAGGGACATGAGTTCGCTCGGGCTGGTTGAACACAAGTCGAGATATTTGAGGGTTGCTGCAGGTTCTCACCTGCTTCTGTGTTTTTATGTAAATCCCAGAGTGACTCCAGGACACGGAGCGCGGGATCAGCGGAGGGTCGTACCATCGGCTGCAGGACATCTTGTTCTTTTGTTTCTATACTCTCACTGTATAACACAAACTCAGGTCTATATTTTACTACTACTGTTACAAATCATATATTATTATTTATTACTTATATATAATATATATTTATTCATTCATTCATTATCTCCCGCTTTATCCTCTATTGGGGTCGCGCTGGGGTTCCCCATGCCCATCCAGGGGAGAACGTCTCGGGCGCTGGGCAGATAGACCCAGGACAGGGCGCCAATCTATCGCTGGGCACACACTCACTCACACAGACACACTCTATATGGGGCAATTTTGAGAATTCAATTGACTTGATCCATGTTTTTGGACTGTGGGAGTAAACCGGAGAACCCGGAGGAAACCCACGCAGACACGGGGAGAACATGGAAACTACACCCAGATGGGGATTCGAACCGGGAATCCCTAGTGCTGAGAGGAGAACGTGCTAACCACTAAGCCACTGTGCCGCCCATTATTATTATTATTATTATTATTATTATTATTATTATTATTACTATTTAAATCGCATTTACATTGCCTTTCATTGTCACTACATAATCATAGTATTTAAACTTTTTTACTGTTGAATTCCGTTACATCACACTGCATTTCACTTTCTTGTTTTATGTCTAAATGTCATAAATGTCTTGTAACCGTGGGACAGCGAGGAACGTAATTTCGATTTCGATGTATAGAACATGTGAAGGAATTGACAATAAAGCCTCCTTTGACTTTGACTTTGACTTTGACGACTTCATTTGTGAATTTGAGCTTTTTTAAAAAGGCCGCACTTTATTCTTTTCCATTTTTTTTTTCCGTTAAAGCTCCTGCTGTATAGCTTTGCAAACTCGCGTCCTAATGTTGGAATAAAAAAAGGCCTGGACGTCGATGAACGTTCCAGTTCTAACATGGCGTTTTAAATGACGTCAGTGTGACCAGATCATCAAACGCTGCCCTGACGCTTACAGTGGAACCATTAAGTTCAAACGTCAACATGTCTTTGTTAGTGATTTCATGCGAGAACTCAATTATTAGCTCGATTATTCATAAAGAACAATGCGAGTGAGACTTCATTTCATCTCTTCCAGTGAACCAGCTACAACGCTCCAGACAGCGGAACGTCATTTGCATTAAATGAGCTATAATTGCTGCATAATAGCAGATACAGGAGTGCGAGTTACCTGTGGGAGTCACGTCTGTTTCCTTGAAAGTTTATTATCAACTGTTTTAATCTTGCTCTCGTCGTCGCTGCACAAATCCCTCAATCCGTCCATTCATACCGCCATCAGTCACTATTCAAATGTGCTCCTGGGCCTGATAGACGCATTTATTAATATAGGAACGGTATGAAAATCACTGACGCTTTCCAAGTTAGAGAAGAGCTTTAATCCTTCCCAAGAACTGCCCTCTGTCTGTTTATCAGCGCGCAGCATCGACAACAAAACCAAAGATAAGTCTAAAACTAACACCAGATATTAAAAGACACGCCAATCAACATAAACAAACTTCTACAGCGGCGAATTCCAAGGTTTGAATCGGTTTCACTGTAGCGCCACACGGTACGGGGACTTCCACGTTTTCTAAAAATGTACTTTCTTAATTTACATCAAACGTTAAAGAACAAAGAAAAGGTTTGAAGTATTTTTTACTGAAAACTATTTTGTATTTAAAAAAAAATATAAAGTCAGAAATTGTGGCGGCACGGTGGCTTAGTGGTTTAGCACGTTCTCCTCTCAGCGCTAGGGATTCCCGGTTCGAATCCCCATCTGGGTGGAGTTTCCATGTTCTCCCCGTGTCCGCGTGGGTTTCCTCCGGGTTCTCCGGTTTCCTCCCACAGTCCAAAAACATGGATCAAGTCAATTGAATTCCCCAAATTGCCCCATATAGAGTGTGTCTGTGTGAGTGAGTGTGTGCCCAGCGATGGATTGGCGCCCTGTCCTGGGTCTATCTGCCCAGCGCCCAAAACGTTCTCCCCTGGATGGGCATGGGGAACCCCACCGCGACCCTACTAGAGGATAAATCGGGAGATAATGAATGAATGAATAAAGTCAGAAATTGATGCTGCAACAAACAAAGTTGGAACAGAGATAAAAAAAAACAAAAAAAAAAACTGAAACGGTTCTCGTGACGGGGCGTAGCAGTGAGCACCTTCACCTCTCAGAACCGGGGGATCCAGGTTCGACTCCCAATCTGGGTGGAGTTTGCATGTTCTCCCCATGTCCCACAGTCCAGAAACATGGATTCAAGGTGAATTGGCTGCTTTAAAGGCATACAGCGTGTGTCTGTGTGAGTTGGTGTGTGCCCAGTGATGCATTGGCGCACTGTCCTTGGTCTATCTGCCCTGCACCCAAAATGTTCTCTCCTGGATGGACATGGGGAACCCCCCCCCCCCATGACCCTAGTCGAGGATTAAGCAGACGATAATGAGGTGAGATGAGGTTTAGTTTAAGGTGAAACCATCTATATCAAGCACAGGTTTAGTCTTTGCAAGTACATCCAGATCCTTGTTCAACACTTTGACATGGGCTCGGGAGTACTTTAAAAAAAACAAAACACTGTCAAAGAAATACAACCTGAAACTCTATTATGCAAATTTGCTTATTTCCTTTCTCTATTTCCGCACCGAAGCCATGATGTAAAAACCTCAGACCGTTTTGGACCCTTTAAGTAGACAACACACGAGGGTGGTGGTGGTGGTTTGGGAGGGTGGTGGTGGTGGGTAGGTGGTGGTGTTGGGAGGGTGGGGTGGTGGTAGGTGGGTAGGGGGTGGGAGGGGTGTGGTGGTGTTGGGAGGGTGGTGGTGGTGGGTAGGTGGTGGTGTTGGGAGGGTGGTGGTGGTGGGTAGGTGGTGGTGTTGGGAGGGTGGTGGTGGTGGGTAGGTGGTGGTGTTGGGAGGGTGGTGGTGGTGGGTAGGTGGTGGTGTTGGGAGGGTGGTGGTGGTGGTGTTGGGAGGGTGGTGGTGGTGGTGTTGGGAGGGTGGTGGTGGTGGGTAGGTGGTGGTGTTGGGAGGGTGGTGGTGGTGTTGGGAGGGTGGTGGTGGTGTTGGGAGGGTGGTGGTGGTGGGAGGGTGGTGGTGGTGGTGGCTGAACAGCCTTAAAAAATGTGGTTTTAAAAAAAAAAAACAGACACGAAATAAATACATTTTAATAAATAAATAAATAAGTAGGGCGGCACGGTGGCTTAGTGGTTTGGCATGTTCTCTCTCAGCACTGGGGATTCCCGGTTCGAATCCCAATCTGGGTGGAGTTTCCACGTTCTCCCCGTGTCCGCGGGGGTCTCCTCCGGGTTCTCCGGTTTCCTCCCACAGTCCAAAAAACATGGATCAAGGTCAATTGACTTCTCCAAATTGCCCCATATAGAGTGTGTCTGTGTTTCTGAATGTGTGTGTGTTCAGTGATAGATTGGCGCCCTGTCCTGGGTGTATCTGCCCAGCGCCCGAAACGTTTTCCCCTGGATGGGAATGGGGAACCCTCCCCCCGCGACCCTAATATAGGATAAAGCGGAAGATAATGAATGAATGAATGAATAAATAAATAAATAAATAAATAAGTGGGGTGGAATGGTGGCTTACTGTTTAACATGTTCTCCTCTCAGCACTGGGGATTCCCAGTTCGAATCCCAATCTGGGTGGAGTTTGCATGTTCTCCCCGTGTCTGCGTGAGTTTCCTCCGGGTTCTCCGGTTTCCTCCCACAGTCCCAAAAACATGGATCAAGGTCAATTGACTTCTCCAAATTGCCCCATATAGAGTGTGTGTCTGAGTGAGTGAGTGTTTCCAGTGATAGATTGCCCCCCTGTCCTGGGTGTATCTGCCCAGCGCCCGAAACGTTCTCTCCTGGATGGGCATGGGGAACCCCCCCCCCCCCACCGTAGACGATAAAGCAGAAGATAATGGATGGATGAATGGATGGATATGTAAGTGTGCAGGACCTGGTGGTTCAGCCGGTGGGCCGGTGATGGAATACTGAAGACCTCTCAGCGCTCAGTGTTCTAATGAAGTCCTGATTCTGTCGTGTGGATGAAATGAAAAAAGGAAAATGGCAATCTGAAGTAAATAAAGTCGTCGAGAAGAGAATGTAGTGAGAGAAAGCGAGGAACGGACCGAGGGCGGATGCGAGGCGGCGCCGCGGTTTCGGTTACCTCACTCCTTCAGGGCTTTACAAGCCTTTTCTAAACGATCAGACTCTTGTGTATCGAATGTCACCGAATCGACCCGGAGCTTTTAATAAATGCCATTTATTGTGTTATTGGTGCCTAAACCTTATTTTTCTCCCCCCTGTGGCTGCATGAGCATAAAAGCTGCTGAACGTGCAGAAACTGGATCGGTTTAAACCCTAATCGCAGTTTTAAGTCTAATCTCATCGGCCCATAAGGCTGCAGATTGATCCTCGACCTCGGCACTTGAGTCTTGACCTTTAGGAGTTCGGGTTTTTTTTTTTTTTTTTTTTTTTTTTTTTTTTGCTCAGTAACGAAGTGCATCGTTATTTAAGCCAGACAAAAAGTTTAACGAGCTTTAACACGATTAATTAAACTTCTACATTCATTCATTCATTATCTCCCGCTTTATCCTCTATTAGGTTCGTGGGAAGGGGGGGGTTCCCCATGCCCATCCAGGGGAGAACGTCTCGAGCGCTGGGCAGATACACCCAGGACAGGGCGCCAATCCATCGCTGGACACACACTCACTCACACAGACACACTCTATATGGGGCAATTTGGAGAACTCAATTGACTTGATCCATGTTTTTGGACTGTGGGAGGAAACCGGAGAACCCGGAGGAAACCCACGCGGACACGGGGAGGACATGGAAACTCCACCCAGATGGGGATTCGAACCAGGAATCCCTAGCGCTGAGAGGAGAACATGCTAAACCACTAAGCCACCGTGCCGCCCTAAACTTCTACATTAGGTTTTAATTTAAGGATAAAGTGCTACAGTGCTTACACACAGAGGAGTGTGTCCTCCATATTTAACACATTCCATGCAGCGAAAGACACACACACACACACACACACACACACACACACACACACACACACACACACACTGAGTGAAGGGAGCGGTGGGCAGCCCTGTACACACCGCCCAGGGAGCAATTGGGGTTAGGTGAACAGTCAGCTGCCACGCTGCGCAGTATAAACAGTGTGGAGGACACGATCCTCACCGAGTGGAGTTTTGCATGTTCTCTCTGTGTCTGCACAGGTCAGAAACATGTCAGTATGACGGAATCACGGAATCTCTTTTTCCATGCTCAAATTGAAGAAAGATGAGACTCGTGGGATCACATGACGTCTTTTAACTGTTTACTCTTAAAAGGTTCATCTGTTTTACATTTATAGAATTGTGTTTATAGAGGGGCGGCACGGTGGTTTAGTGGTTTAGCATGTTCTCCTCTCAGCGCTAGGGATTCCCGGTTCGAATCCCCATCTGGGTGGAGTTTCCATGTCCTCCCCGTGTCCGCGTGGGTTTCCTCCGGGTTCTCCGCTTTCCTCCCACAGTCCAAAAACATGGATCAAGTCAATTGAGTTCTCCAAATTGCCCCATATAGAGTGTGTATGTGTGCGTGTCTGTGTGAGTGTGTGCCCAGCGATAGATTGGCGTCCTGTCCTGGGTGTATCTGCCCAGCGCCCAAAACGTTCTCTCCTGGATGGGCATGGGGGAACCCCCCCCAAAAAAAAAAATTAATAAAATAAAAATGGGTCAGAAGCACGCAGCATTCTTGTTGCCATGGTAACCGCCATTCTTTTGCCGGTTACACTTTTCTTTAAATTCGTGATGATGGAAATATGTGTTTTTTTTATTATTTTATTTTTTTTTATAAATTAGTTTGGTTTGTAGGCGGCACGGTGGCTTAGTGGTTTAGCATGTTCTCCTCTCAGCGCTAGGGATTCCCGGTTCGAATCCCTATCTGGGTGGAGTTTCCATGTTCTCCCCGTGTCCGCGTGGGTTTCCTCCGGGTTCTCCGGTTTCCTCCCACAGTCCAAAAACATGGATCAAGTCAATTGAGTTCTCCAAATTGCCCCATATAGAGTGTGTCTGTGTGAGTGAGTGTGTGCCGAGCGATAGATTGGCGTCCTGTCCTGGGTGTATCTGCCCAGCGCCCGAAACGTTCTCCCCTGGATGGGCATGGGGAACCCCACCGCGACCCTAATAGAGGATAAAGCGGGAGATAATGAATGAATGAATGAGTTTGGTTTGTATTCCGTGAGAACATGTGGGTCCCGGGTTGAGAACCCCTGCCTTAAGACATTGTCCTCAGCCTAAACTGTGGACATCAGTAAAGTGCTTCGTGTTTTTATTCAGTCGCTGTATAATTGCGGTTCGTTAGTCAGTTTTGGGAAACGTTCACAGAGGGTCGGAGGTGACGAACACGTTCTCATCCTCACTCACACAGGTGCACGCTCGGCCTAAATTACACACCATACACAGTGTGTGTGTGTGTGTGTGTGTGTGTGTGTGCTTGTCCCTCTGGACCATGTTCTACAGCAGCTGGGGGGGTTCTTGTTTTAGAGTCAACCTAGTGAAAGGTGGCTCTTAGCCTGGAAATCTAAACCACACACACACACACACACACACACACACACACACACACACACACACACACACAGAGGAAGTAAATTAACGCAAGTCCTCTTATAACTACCCCATGTTTAAATGTATGTGTGAATGAATCAGATTGACTGGCCGTCTGCTCAGGGTATTACCCCCGTCTTTCAGTCTCTGAGGGTAGGGATAGGCCCCGGCATCATTCCCATCTTTTACGTTACGCACATACACTAAGACAGGTTTCTTTTTTTTTTCTTCCCCCCAACAGTTCTAAGAACCATGAGAACGTTATTGCTCTGATGTTGGTAAGATTCAGACAGTTCTCATAATCAAGCCGGTTCCTGGTTCCTGGTTCCAGGTTCGTTTCAGACTTTTTTTTTTTATTTTTTTTTTTTTTTGGGCGAGGAGCTGAGTGGTGGGAAGGAAACCTCCCAGGACAATCAGGAGCCTTTATAGGAAACAAATTGCTCTCCACTTGTGGTGCGTGGAGACCAGTCATTGTGCGCCTCTTGTTTTTTTTTGTTTCCGACGGAGTTCAGTTTCTTTCGCCCGCTTTTCTCCGCGGCGATCGGGTCACTCCATCTCCTGCTCCATCTTTCTCTCAATCTCCTCCATGCTGCTCTCAACAAGTCCCGCAGTTTAACTAATTCTGCTTTTTGGCAGCATCCAGAGAGATTAGAGGCGGAAGAGGAGCGATCAATGGGGCCGTTGTTTGGGATCGAGCTGCGTAACGGAGCTGAAAGACTCTGAGACGCTCACACACACACACACACACCCACACACACACACACACACACACACACACACACCTGTCCTCATACACACATGTACATTGGGGACTGAGCTGCACTGCAGACTGCAGCGTGACTTCATTTTACCGCGGTGCAAATTAAAACACAATACAAACATTAAACACGGGGTACTTCCAGTCCTGGGTGGCACGGTGGCTTAGTGGTTTAGCATGTTCTCCTCTCAGTGTTAGGTATTCCCGGTTCGGTTTCCATGTTCTCCCCGTGTCCACGTGGGTTTCCTCTGGGTTCTCCGGTTTCCTCCCACAGTCCAAAAACATGGATCAAGTCAATTGAGTTCTCCAAATTCATTCATTCATTCATTATCTTCCGCTTTATCCTCTATTAGGGTCGCGGGGGGGGTTCCCCATGCCCATCCAGGGGAGAACATCTCGGGCGCTGGGCAGATAGACCCAGGACAGGGCGCCAATCCATCGCTGGGCACACACTCACTCACACAGACACACTCTATATGGGGCAATTTTGAGAACTCAATTGACTTGATCCATGTTTTTGGACTGTGGGAGAAAACCGGAGAACCCGGAGGAAACCCACGCAGACACGGGGAGAACATGGAAACTCCACCCAGATGGGGATTCGAACCGGGAATCCCTAGCGCTGAGAGGAGAACATGCTAAACCACTAAGACACCGTGCCGCCCTAGTTCTCCAAATTGCCCCATATAGAGTGTGTCTGTGTGAGTGAGTGTGTGCCCAGCGATAGATTGCCGTCCTGTCCTGAGTCTATCTGCCCAGCACCTGAAACGTTCTCCCCTGGATGGGGAACCCCCCCCCCACTGCGACCCTAATAGAGGATAAAGCGGAAGATAATGGCTGGATGGATGGACTTCCAGTCCTGAAATCTGATTGGCTAGACCGATTGGCTAAGATCCCCCTCTGATCACACTATCGGTTCTAAACTCCGGTCCTTCCTCAGAATAGATCAGTGTGTAGGATTTGCAAACTTATGTGACCCAAGTCTTGCAGAAAGAAGAACAAGCTGACCTGCAGCAGATGATCCAGAACCCACAAAGAACCCGACCTCGGTTAAAATCTAGAACTGAAAAGTGTTTCATGTAGAAATATTGAGACTACATCACACGGTGGTGCGGTAAACACCACCTCTCCCTCACAACATGAAGGTCCCAGGGTTTGGTTTCCTGTCTGTGTAGTTTGCATGTTCTCCCCATGTGTGCTAGGGCTTCCTTTGAGATCTCTGGTTAACTCACCCGATCGATAAAGACGCAAACCCTGCTTCAGGTGGGAGACGTATGACCTGTCTAGAGCGGTACCCTATATTTCATGCTGGGATAGGCTCCAGCACGTCATGTGAGTCTGAAGAGGGGATTTTATCCTAATGAGCATCCTAATAAGAAATTAATAATCTGACACAAAAAAAAGACTTTTATTGGAATAAAATCGATGTGTTTGGGTCAGAAGTCTGTTATTTATTAGTAACAATAACAAAGCATCATCATCCAATCAGAATCGAGTATTCAACTACGCCATGGTAAATATATGGATGTGAATTACGTGTGTGTGTGTGTGTGCATATGGGTGTGTATAAGGGTGTGTGTGTGTGTGTGTGTGTGTGTGTGTGTGATTCGTTCCGCTGGAACCCAATCGTGACGCTCAGTCCAGTTTTAACTAAACGTTCCATTTCAAACGTACTTTAGCTCTTCATCTACAATTAAAACCCCCTATAAATAAAGGACACAGACACGGGAGGGTTCCGCTCGCTCTAAATGAAATCCTCTCTTTCATGAGGAACCTTTTAACACAGAACCCCCCCCCCCCCCACCATCAACCTGAGAGAGCAGAGACGCACCTGTTCTTCTATACAGGTAATTGTAAGAACGTCGAGGAGGGACCTCGAGGGTAATGGATTCAAACTATTGCCTCCAATGGGCGCACACACACACACACACACACACACACACACACACACACACACACACACACACACACACACACGGACGTATATAGACACAGACTCAATGTGCTACTGAAGAGGTCTGTTTTGTTGGCTGCACCTGCTGTGGGGTGATGTGTCTCCCCCAGTTCATGTCGGGGTCACAGAAGCTTAATCTCTCGCTCGCTCTCTACCGCTCTCTCTCTCTCTCTCTCACACACACACACACACACACACACACACACACGCACAGATGGCAGTCTCCTTTGATACCCTCTCAATTGGCAGAAATTGAACTTCTAATTGACATTCAGGTATGTGCCGAGTGCAAAGCTCTGTACAGTTCCATCCATCAGTCATCCATCAGCTGACCGTCAGGTTTTACGTCTAACATAAAATGTCCTCTGGTCAAATCACTTTAGAGGTTACAGCACTGTCAAAACTGCTGTACATCACCAAATTCGGTTGGACAGCAGGCTACACCTCCATCTTTTGGGCTTCTAAAAGATTCTCTGCATTAAAATAGGAATGAGACCATTACAGATGTGATGGTATAATAATCCATCCATTATCTTCCACTTTATCCTCTATTAGGGTCGCGCGGGGGGGGGGGGGGGGGGTTCCCCATGCCCATCCAGGGGAGAACGTTTCGGGCGCTGGGCAGATACACCCAGGACAGGGCGCCAATCCATCGCTGGGCACACACTCACTCACTCACACAGACACACTCTATATGGGGCAATTTGGAGAATTCAATTGACTTGATCCATGTTTTTGGACTGTGGAAGGAAACCTGGAGAACCCGGAGGAAACCCACGCGGACACGGGGAGGACATGGAAACTCCACCCAGATTGGGATTCGAACCGGGAATCCCTAGCGCTGAGAGGAGAACATGCTAAACCACTAAGCCACCGGCCGCCACTATTATTATTATTATTATTATTATTAATATTATTATTATTATTATTATACCAGTGGGCGGCACGGTGGCTTAGTGGTTTAGCATGTTCTCCTCTCAGCGCTAGGAATTCCCGGTTCGAATCCCCATCTGGGTGGAGTTTCCATGTTCTCCCCGTGTCCGCGTGGGTTTCCTCCGGGTTCTCCGGTTTCCTCCCACAGTCCAAAAACATGGATCAAGTCAATTGAATTCTCAAAATTGCCCCATATAGAGTGTGTCTGTGTGAGTGAGTGAGTGTCCCAGCGATGGATTGGCGCCCTGTCCTGGGTGTATCTGCCCAGCGCCCGAGACGTTCTCCCCTGGATGGGCATGTGGAACCCCACTGCGACCCTAATAGAGGATAAAGCGGGAGATAATGAATGAATGAATAATTGTCTGAGAAATAATCAGCATCATTCAATGATTATTGATTATTATGCAATAAGTTACGTTACCAAAAAGGTGCCAGAAATCACGCGCTCCTACGTTATGAATGTGTTGTAATGTTTTTAGATCACGATTAATTGTGAAAACGATGCACTGTCCCATCCCTACATGGGACGCACTGTGATTGTGATCAGAGCGTAATTCATGCAGCAAGAACGTAAACAGGAAGAGAGCTGGAACCTGTTGGGAACAGGTGCACTCGCGCCACGCCGTCGTGACGGACGCAAGTCAAAGAAGACGACGAGAGGAAAATAATACATTTAATTACGTCGTCACCAAATTCCATAGATCATCCTTAAATACTGACTCGGTGCCGGGTCCAATTAAACGCCTTTTAATGAGGAATAAATAAACAAGGGATGATTTGTGAACACACACGTCTGCGTTCATTCGGAGGCCGAACAGATACGATGGATGGAAGCAGAACGTGACCCCTCTGTGGGTGCTTTCATTCTTTCTTGGGTGAAATGATGAAACGGTGGGAACCCATCTGGGAGAACCCGGAGGCGTGAAATGCGTGAAATTTGGGTAATAATGGGGCGGGATCAGAAACACGGCCTGAAAACGGTAATTACATGATAAATGTGTGTATGTGTGTGTGTGTATGTATGTGTGTGTGTGTGTGTGTGTGTGTGTGTGTGTGATGACCCGGTTGAGAGAACGCAACTGGAGAGATTTAGTTTAGGCCTGTTTGTGTGTATGTGTGTGTGTGTGTGTGTGTGTGTAAGGATGGGGGGTTACTGCCATTTTCAGTGTCGCCTGAAAATCCTAACAACGATGCCTGATGAATGAAAATATCACTGATTAAATCAATAATAAGAACGCTAATTAATGAATAAATCAAACAGATATTCAAATAAAGGCCCTTTAACCCATTTAACACATTTTTATGGATCAAACACATTGGGATGCATTAATAAGACTGAAAATGTGGGGGGATTACCCTCAGCACAAACTTCGCGATCCTCGCGTCGCGCCCTCCGCCCATCCTCCAGATTTTATTGTGTACACATGTACGCAAATGAGTCAGCGACGGGACGTCAGGGTGTGTTCGTAAATCTTCTGTGCACACTTGGTTTTGGGCTGAACTTCACAGCTTGGGATTTTATTATAAGACTCTGCAGCATCACACGCCGTTCACTCATTCACTCATGTAATGCAATAAGGGATTAATATTACACCTATAACCCCCCTCCCCATGCAACCCTCACACTCTAAAACATATAAATCTAATGTTCGTATTTTTTTGTTTTAAATTATTATTATTATTATTTTTTTTTAAATATGAGGTTTTAGAAACTTCTCTGTTTGATCTTTAATAAAAGACACTTATCAACGTTGATGGTTTTGTTTCTGAGACCGTGCTGTTTGGTCACTCGTAGGTGGAGATTGTTAAGGTTATTATACTGTGAGTATTAATGATGAAGTGAAATAATCATATTTATATCATTAAGTGAAAATGGACTGGAAAATACCTTCTATTCGAAGAAAACGGGGCCTTGTTTGAACTGCTGATGATTATCAGAACTCTAAACTTTCACCTGCTGCTTCCACACTCTCCTCGTTTTTTTTTTTTTTTTTTTTTTTTTTTTAGATTACATTAGAAGTGACTTATGAGCTTCAGGAATATTTAAAATGACTCCCAATCCCATGCGAGTCGGCACACGACCGCTCAGATCCATGTTTTATTGATTTCCTAACAGCAAAGAAGTTCATAGAAACCAATCAGTTACTGTTATAATGAATATAATGAACATTAAAATGACTTTAAGAACTCTAAAAATGCATATTTATAAATTCATATATTGTATATATATATATATATATATATATATATATATATATATGTATATATATATATATATATATATATATATATATATATATATATATATATATATATATATATATATATATATATATATATATATATATGTGTGTATGTGTGAGTGAGTGTGTGCCCAGCGATGGATTGGCGCCCTGTCCTGGGTCTATCTGCCCAGCGCCCGAGACTTTCTCCCCTGGATGGGCATGGGGAACCCCACCACGACCCTAATAGAGGATAAAGCAGGAGATAATGAATGAATGAATATAATATATATATATATATATATATATATATATATAAATATTATATATATATATTTGTATATATATAAAAAAATATATAATATATATATATATATATATATATACAAAATTAAAGTATAGACATAAAAATGGAGTGAAGTATTGGGACACACCCCTAAGCATTCCAACCCTGTGTGAACAGTTTGGGGACTGTGTCAGTGTCCCGGGGCACAAAGTCAATTCACACCTTTTTGGCCATAAATTTGAACAATCTCCAAGAGAGACAATCTCAGAGGGTTAATGTTTTTTTTTTTTTTTAAATTGCTGTTTCATTAAATGGTTTATGTTGAAGATCCTGCAGATTATGAGCTTTAGAAGACTGCGCCCTCCAGATTTATAAGACTGCCAAGCTTAGAAGACGCATCATAATTTCAATCTCAGAGTTAGATCACACTGACGTCGTCCTGACAGGAAGACTGAATGAATTACAGCATGGTTCCTACCTCAGAGCAGCTACGGTTCGGACAAGAGGAGAACGTGTTCAGAACGGTGTTATGGAACCTGCACTGGCTACATCTCACAAATCTGCAGAAGGTTCTCTCTAAAACATTGAGCATACGACTTGGATCGGGTCCAAAATACCTGAGCGAGCTCATGGGGTTTAAGAGCAGGTTTTCCGTTAATCCATACCATAAACAAGGCCACTGCTGGAGGGAAAACGTTCTCCTGCATACGTTCCACTGTAAACTTGATGATTGATGATTCGAGCCTCAGCCCTTTGAAACACTTGAGCATAGATCACTGAACCCCGAACTGCTGGGACTGAATGAGTCCACGACGTTTCGAAGCCACACCGGAGGAGAGGAGGGCCAGAGAGGAGGATTACGGATGCAGGTGGTTGGCATGACGGAGGTGGATGCTCGGGACGGGGTGAGATGGAGGATAATGATTTGCTGAAGCGACTTTAAATGGGAACTGCTAAAATAAAGAGGGGTGACACTGACCTGGTGGTGGTGGTGGTGTGTTAGTGTGGGTGTGCTGGCTCAAGTGGATCAGACCCAGCAGTGCTGATGGAGTTTGTGAACCGTGTCCCTCCACCAACATCCAACATCAACAAACTGCTCAGCCAGAGCAACCTACGGTCTCTGACTCTACATCCACAAGGTGGAGCAGTGAGGTGGAGGGGTGTAAGAGAGCGTACAGTGAATGGATACAGGGTTCAAACCCCAGCAGCACTGCTGTGTCTGATCCACTAACACACCACCGCCACCACCACGTTAGTGTCACCGCAGTACTGAAGATTATCCACCTGATCATTAGAAAGCAAAGTATGAAGATGGACGGATGGACTACAGTCTGTAAGTTGAGAACTACAACTACATGAGCTAACATTTTTGCCGGATGAGTGTGAAAGTTTTCTACTTTGTGAAAAATTAAAGGAGCACTCACTTATTTTAACATGAAAAATGATCAAATTCAACAAACAATATTATATTTTAGGGCTTAGTGGTTTAGCATGTTCTCCTCTTCGAATCCCCATCTGGGTGGAGTTTCCACGTTCTCCCCGTGTCCGCGTGGGTTTCCTCCGGGTTCTCCGGTTTCCTCCCACAGTCCAAAAACATGGATCAAGTCAATTGAGTTCTCCAAATTGCCCCATATAGAGTGTGTCTGTGTGAGTGAGTGTGTGCCCAGCGATGGATCGGCGCACTGTCCTGGGTGTATCTGCCCAGCGCCCGAGACGTTCTCCCCTGGATGGGCATGGGGAACCCCACCGCGACCCTAATAGAGGATAAAGCGGGAGATAATGAATGAATGAATATTATATTTTAGGCAATTTTAATTATTACGCTCGTAAAGCAGGTGCTGTTCCACCCTGCGTTGAGGAACCTGGTTGGGGAACCTCAGGTAGGAGTTCTTATATGGCCTTATCCTCCTCCTCCCAGTCTGCATCCTCCTGAAGTCAGCAAATACTGACAAGGAGGCAGGTCGGGGTGACATGTGGAGGGTGATGCATTTCAGAAAACGTGACGTAGTTATTCCATTAACCCCCGAAAGAAGGTTTGGGATCCAATTGATCCCTGATGGGTCCAATTAACCCTCGTGGTGGGTGCAGCACGTCGTCTTAATTATTTCATTTCTGAACGAGTCCCGATCTTAATGCCGGGATGCGCTCCACTTTCGGGCCTCGTTTCGACATGAAACCTCGTTATTCCATTAAACTGATTTCAGGTTCAGAAGTCATTTGTGCATAAATAATCGGCCCACAGCAAATAACCGATCCTGCGCTCCTCTACTGTTTAAATGCAAATAAGCAACAGAAACGCCGCCGAGCCCGGGTGTAATATATGATATTTTATTGTCCTTCCATAATTACCATCTCTTCCTCAAAACTCTCCCCATAACCGTGCGCACAATGAGGCCCAATGAGGCCCTAAAGCGTCGCTCGGCCCCCAATCTGATACGTATGCAAAGGAGGCCATTTTCATTTTTTAATAAACCACAATCCTAAGTTCAAATGAAGGGTCCGAATAAAGAAGAAACGCGGCATTTGCCTGAGATTTGCCTAACCTCCGAGCAAAACAACAATGCGGGGAGTTATTTTTTACACCCGGCGGTTATACAAATGACATTTCTATTGCACTTTCACTTGAGTTGAAAGAGGATACTAAACTTTATCAGTTTAATCTGTTTACTCATTACCAGGGTTCTGCACAAACACTCAACGATCACATTCTGCCTGCCCTTCTCTCCTACACACCCACACACACACATCTACACACACACACACACCCACTCGCACTGCCACGCTCTGGCTTTTTCTGTATGTGCCTTTCAGCCATATCGAGTGGGTTTTGACCTCCAGAAGGATCTGCCCGTCTTTATGAACACTAAAAAGACCCTAAACATTAATAATCGACACCTGAATGATTGTTTACGACCTCGTTTTCACCGCAAAGTTTGTCGGAAAGAAGGCACCACAGGCGTCGAGGTGACCTGCAGCTCCGCGTGTCACCTGTAGATGGCGGCAGTGGCAACGAGTTTAATCGGCGAGCACGTGTTGGTCGCCGCTTTAAGTGACATTAAATAATTATCTTCACGTTTGTTTTGTTTTTTTTATTTGTGATATGGAGTAAAACGTCACACACACACAGATGAAAGACACAATAACCAAACAATACGTTGACTGATCGAATGTATAGTCGTATAATTACACCGCACTAGCCAAACATTAGCGGGTCACCTCGTTCTGAACTCATCAGACGCACGAGAAACTTAATGCAAGCTCAGAGAGACCGATAGAGAACATGCCAAACTCCATAAATTAAACATTCCCGGTCTACGATGACAGGAAAGTCCTTTCTTAAGCACCTTTTTAATGGCTTCTTGAAAGAGTCCTTAATTTACGCACTGTGTTGGTTGGGTTTCCTGCCATTCCGGATGATTAGACTGAATAAAATAAAATTAAATAAAATTAAATTAAATAAATGGATTTCATAAACAAAGCTGTGATCTGTGGAAACACACAGCTGAAGGGCAAACAGCCCGGGCACCAGAGTTCCACGGCTGAGCAAGAGAGTGCTGTTTAACTTCAAATGAACTGAAAAATCAGGTGGTTGCAACCAAAGAACATCAGTTATTTATACAAACTGTAAGCAAAACAGCACAGTCAGGTAAAAACTGTGCCTGCGAGTGGGTTAAATCATCCGTTCGAAGGCCTTTTTTCTGTGTGCTGGGAACGTTTGCAACAGCAAATCAAGCACCTGAATGAAACGCAGCACCTCCGTGAGTAAACGAGGTTTTAAAAAATGTGATTAATTAGCGAAATGGGGTGGTTTTGTTGGTTATATTGCTAAAAGAATGAGAACAGAAGAGAAAAAAACTAGGGAAGAACCCTGGAAAAATCTTCCCCGGAGTTCAAAAGATGTTGGTTCAGATGGGGACTCAGCATCGCTCGATGCAAACGACAGATTAATAATCATTTGATGTTTTTTTTTTTTTTAAACTTATATTTTATCACTTATTAGTGTTAATCAATACAGAATTATTAATCAGTTCGTCATACGCTGAGAACGGAATCACACACCTTACATTTAAAAAACTGAAAATTATTTAATTATATGCATTATATAATTATATTATCTTTCACTTTATCCTCTACTAGGGTTGCGGGGGGGGGGGGGGGGGGGGGGGGGGGGGGGGGGGGGGGGGGTGAACGTTTCGGGCGCTGGGCAGATACACCCAGGACAGGGCGCCCAATCCATCGCTGGGCACACACTCACTCACACAGACACACTCTATATGGGGCAATTTGGAGAATTCAATTAACTTGATCCATGTTTTTGGACTGTGGGAGGAAACCGGAGAACCCAGAGGAAACCCACGTGGACACGGGGAGAACATGGAAACTCCACCCAGATGGGGATTCGAACCTGGAAATCCCTAGCGCTGAGAGGAGAACATGCCAAACCACTAAGCCAGCGTGTCGCCAATAATTTAATTATATAAAAACTACGCACCGTTTGAGTAATGAATTCGGGTGTTTTTATTCTTTTTACACAGATGTCCCGCTTTGTGAGAGCGAACAGTTTGGGGAAGGTCATAATCCTTCTGAAAGGAGTGAAGGAGAACATGCTAATTAAACACTGCCATGACCCGGTTCACCATACCAGTGACTCAAACCCATGTTTTTTTTAAAGATATAGTTCATGCAGGCTTAGTGGTTTAGTATGTTCGCCTCTCAGCGCCAGGGATTCCCGGTTCGAATCCCCATCTGGGTGGAGTTTCCATGTTCTCCCCGTGTCCGCGTGGGTTTCCTCCGGGTTCTCCGGTTTCCTCCCACGGTCCAAAAACATGGATCAAGTCGATTGAATTCTCAAAATTGCCCCATATAGAGTGTGTCTGTGTGTGTGTGTGAGTGTGTGCCCAGCGATGGATTGGCGCCCTGTCCTGGGTGTATCTGCCCAGCGCCCGAGACGTTCTCCCCTGGATGGGCATGGGGAACCCCACCGCGACCCTAATAGAGGATAAAGCGGGAGATGATGAATGAATGAATAGTTGATGCAGGTGCAGCATCACCCGGCGCAGATTATTTTCCCATATTCCCATCGACTCCCATGATCTCAAGTAGGAATATCGTGACTCTCGATGTTGTGACATCACTGTCTAGCAGCTGTGATGCGTGGGTGTGGAACACGGGGACATTCATCAGGCTTCCCGTGCCGTACTGCCAGCACAGTATTGTTACCTTCACTGCAGCATTTGTGGAATTTGCAATTTTCAGAAACATCAGAATTGGGATGCAAAAGCAGAATGCAAATGTGTCGCCATTAACCAGCGCGACGTGCGACGAGATAAGAGTCCGGCACCAGAAGTAGAACCGATTTATACATTTACATCTGGATGTTATCACTGAACAGCAAACTTAACCTTCAATCTATACAAATAAACAAAGAGAGCAGTAATGCAAACCACACACACACACACACACACACACACACACACACACACACATGCATCAAACATGCCATAGATTTTAATATTTATTAACAAGTTAATGCTATCAAACTCAGCTGTCAGTCCTGCAGTGGCACTGATGTGGTGGTGGGGGTGGTGCTCGAGTGCTGCTCGAGTTTTTAACCCCTTAGTGGACTGAGGACGATCCATCCATCCATTATCTTCAGTTTTATCCTCTATTAGTGTCATGGGGGGGGTTCCCCATGCCCATCCAGGGGAGAACGTTTCGGGCGCTGGGCAGATACACCCAGGACAGGGCGCCAACCTATCACTGGGCACACACTCACTCACACACACACTCTATATGGGGCAATTTGGAGAATTCAATTGACCTTGATCCATGTTTTTGGACTGTGGGAGGAAACCGGAGAACCCGGAGGAAACCCACGCGGACACGGGGAGAACATGGAAACTCCATCCAGATGGGGATTCGAACCAGGAATCCCTAGTGCTGAGAGGCGAACGTGCTAAACCACTCAGCCACCATGCCACCGATTGTGTATAAAATTCCCTTTATAATTGCAATCCCAGGGCGGCACGGTGGCTTAGTGGTTTAGCATGTTCTCCTCTCAGCACTAGGGATTCCCGGTTCGAATCCCCATCTGGGTTTCCATGTTCTCCCCGTGTCCGCGTGGGTTTCCTCCGGGTTCTCCGGTTTCCTCCCACAGTCCAAAAACATGGATCAAGTCAATTGAGTTCTCCAAATTGCCCCATATAGAGTGTGTGTGAGTGAGTGAGTGTGTGTCTAGCGATAGATTGGCGCCCTGTCCTGGGTGTATCTGCCCAGCGCCCAAAACGTTCTCCCCTGGATGGGCATGGGGAACCCCCCCCACCCCCGCGACCCTAATAGAGGATAAAGCGGAAGATAATGAATGAATGAATGAATTGCAATCCCAAATAAAACCCAAACAATATAGCTCCTTGCAGCAGGTGTGCTGTTACACAACAATAAGTGTAAGTCAGAGGGCTTTGACCTTTCACTCTCACACACACACACACATACACACACACACACAGTTATTATAGCTCCTTTAATCACAATGACAATTAAGAAATTTGTTTTGATGTGGCAGTGTGTGTGTGTGTGTGTGTGTGTGTGTGTGTGTGTCCATTGATGTTATAATTACTGCCCAACCTTCAAATCTCTGGCAACCAGGCTAATGAGGCGATCAGATGAAGGAAGCGGACAGCTCTCAGGTCAGAGTTGTGTGTAAACGGCATGTTTAACTCACCGCTCACTCAAATCTGATGCAGTCTGAATATAATCCCAGCCTCCGTCTTCACGAGGAGACACAGTGACCCAGCACGTCCCTGGAACATTAGAGAAAAATCCCTTTAAATCTCTTTGGATGATAATTGATGATTTTTTAATTTGAATAGAAGCTTCGTGTTCCATTTGGGTTCATGTTCTTCGCTGTGTCTGAAGGCCACTTGTGATGCCATGCGAACATTAAGCACTACAAACACGGGGGACTGGGAAAAATAGGCCACAGAAAACACGGGTCAGAGGGAAATGCTGCACATTAGAAGTAATGGGCCCGTGGAACGCAGAACCGAGCGGGTTCTAGTACAAGGCTGATGTAACGGAGGACTGAAACACACCGGGTTTAGGGTTAAAAGTAGGACATTATTCTGACGCGGAGACAAAAAAAATGTTAAAAAATCCGGGTTTTCTGAATGATAATGCTTGGTTGTAGTTGTGTGTGTGTGTGTGTGTGTGTGTGTGTGTGTGTGTTTACAGTGTCGTGTTAGAGCTGTGCTTTTGCATGTATAATCTGAATTTGTTTAGCACCAGGAAATGCAAAGCACCCAATAATAAAACACAGGGTGCTGAATTACATGGAAAACTCCCACATCTGACTCTGACTCACCGAGAACATCGACAGCACGGTTGATGCGTCTGCAACATTTACATACGTTTCACTTTCAGCTTCCTCTTATTGATTAGTGGGTGTCCGTTCACGGCTTTCGTACACACCTTAAATAAAACACGTGTGGAATTCAGATGAATGAATTCAGGAAAACTGAAATTGAAATGCAATCGTTCATCGTGGCGCTCAGTTGATCCTAAATACCCGGACGAATCGGAGCTCCTCAGCTTCATTCCCATCCACTCCTCACTCATCCCAACTCATCTCTGAGGCCTCAGCATCATCAACCCCGACGCCTGAGACTGTAGAGCCCATGCTCATCTCTCACAGCATCACCTCTGCGAAGCTCCTGAGTCGAATTCGGGCTGAAACACTAGATGGTGCTGCTTCTCTTCCCGTCTGCAGCATGATTATGAGATCACTGCTCATCATAGCAGTTCAGGAATCACTCCACAGATAGAGTGACACAGAGAGAAAGAGAGATCATTTTAACACTGCTGACCTTGAGGGCCCTGCAATACAAGGTACAATGAACACTGACTGCAAGAAACATTCCATATTGGCGCATGGAATCATGGGAATAACAGGCAACTATAAAGGTTGGAAATATATTCCTTCATTCATTCGTTATCATCCGCTTTATCCTCTATTAGGGTCGTGGTGGGGTTCCCCATGCCCATCCAGGGGAGAACGTCTCGGGCGCTGGGCAGATACACCCAGGACAGGGCGCCAATCCATTGCTGGGCACACACTCATTCACACACACACTCTATAAGGGGCAATTTGGAGAATTGATCCATGTTTTTGGACTGTGGAAACCGGAGAACCCGGAGGAAACCGGGTTTGAGAACACTGAGGTTTTGGAACTAGAGGAAACAGCATTTTGGGTAATGATGGGCACCATTAGACACTAGAACGATCAAGCGCTGGCAACACTGGTGCCGAAATGCTTAAAAGTGGGAACACTGGGAATACCTGGAACTTCAAGCAGGAGGACTAGAATCACAGAGAACACTCTTTAATTGGGACCTAGAACATTTGGTACTAAGCACTGGAACTAATTGGCACCACTTGTGTTCCCCATGCCCATCCAGGGGAGAACGTCTCGGGCGCTGGGCAGATAGACCCAGGACAGGGCGCCAATCCATCGCTGGGCACACACTCACTCACACACACACTCTATATGGGGCAGAATTGATCCATGTTTTTGGACTGTGGAAACCGGAGAACCCGGAGGAAACCGGGTTTGAGAACACTGAGGTTTTGGAACTAGAGGAAACAGCATTTTGGGTAATGATGGGCACCATTAGACACTAGAACGATCAAGCACTGGCAACACTGGTGCCGAAATTCTTAAAAGTGGGAACACTGGGAATACCTGGAACTTCAAGCAGGAGGACTAGAATCACAGAGAACACTCTTTAATTGGGACCTAGAACATTTGGTACTAAGCACTGGAACTAATTGGCACCACTTGTGTTCCCCATGCCCATCCAGGGGAGAACGTCTCGGGCACTGGGAGGATACACCTAGGACAGGGCGCCAATCCATCGCTGGGCACACACTCACGCACACACACACACACACTCTATATGGGGCAATTTGGAGAATTGATCCATGTTTTTGGACTGTGGGAGGAAACCGGAGAACCCGGAGGAAACCGGGTGATATGAGAACACTGAGGTTTTGGAACTAGAGGAAACAGCATTTTGGGTAATGATGGGCCCATTAGACACTAGAACGATCAAGCGCTGGCAACACGGGTGCCGAAATGCTTAAAAGTGGGAACACTGGGAATACTGGAACTTCAAGCAGGAGGACTAGAATCACAGAGAACACTCTTTAATTGGGACCTAGAACATTCGACTAAGCACTGGAATAATTGGCACCACTTGTGTTCCCCAGCCATCCAGGGGAGAACGTCTCGGGCGCTGGGAGGCGACGTGGACAGGGCGCCAATCCATCGCTGGGCACACACTCACTCACACACACACTCTATATGGGGCAATTTGGAGAATTGATCCATGTTTTTGGACCATGGGAGGAAACCGGAGAACCCGGAGGAGACCCACGCGGACACGGGGAGAACATGGAAACTCCACTCAGATGGGGATTCGAACCGGGAATACCTAGCGCTGAGAGGCGAACGTGCTAAACCACTAAGCCACCGTGCCGCCGGTTGGAAATACAGACCGGCAAAATTATTAAGTTCCAGGATTTTTGGCGCCTGGTGCATTAGGCCAGAGTAACAGTGGGCCCTGGGAACCTTGTGAACTTGCAGAATTGAACCCGGCAGATATGGTGTTGGAAACACTGGAAACTGGCAGCATTGATCACTGGCCCCATTTGGCCCCAACGCCATTCAATACTCAAATCAATGGGCAATGAACTTTAAGTACTGAAACGATTGGGCACTAAGTACATAGTACACAGGAAACATTAAGCCCTAATACCATCCAATACTACAAACAACACCCACTGCCAACAATAAGTACTAAAGAAATTGGTAAATATGAGAGATATGAGATCTCTGAGGTTTTGGAACTAGAGGAAACAGCATTTTGGGCAATGATGGGCACCATTAGACACTAGAATGATCAAGCACTGGCAACACTGGTGCCAAAATGCTTAAAATACCTGGAACTTCAAGCAGGAAGACTAGAATCACAGAGAACACTCTTTAATTGGGACCTAGGACATTTGGTACTAAGCACTGGAACTAATTGGCACCACTTGAGTCCAGTGGACACTGGGCATGTAACATTAGGAATATTGGGAAGTGTAGAGTAGGAAAACCAGGTGACATCCCAGTGGACACATTCCTCATTGACTAACCGAAGAACTGAGGAAGCTGGGTACTGGGTGCCCTGTGCATTTTGGGTACTTGGACCATTTGACTTTTGACCGATGAGTGCCGTATTCCAGCTTCAGCTCTAAATGTCAACCAGAACCCGAAAAGAATTAAATTGGAACCCCGTACGATCTGATACGAACCCTGTCTGTCAGATTTTAAACACTTTCCAAATAAAGGCTTGTAAGCCTCTTTTTTTTTTTTTTTTTTTTCCTCC
Source organism: Corydoras sp. C115 (assembly GCA_019802505.1). NCBI lineage: Eukaryota > Metazoa > Chordata > Actinopteri > Siluriformes > Callichthyidae > Corydoras > Corydoras sp. C115. Next base: position 416,249 of record JAFMOC010000172.1, on the reverse strand, counting down.
CTTCTTACCCTCGGGGTTGCTTGAAGTGTAATTAACCCCTCCCACCCCCAATCTGGTCCAGCTCTGATTAACAGGGCAGTATATCTTCCTCGGCTCTTCTGAGCTATTCCTCTGTCTGAGCGGGTGGATGGATGTGGCGGGAGCATATGGCACATTTTCTCCCACATTAATAATTTAATAATTCGCGCAAAAAAAAAAAGAAAAAAAAAAAAAAACAGGCAAAATTAGTCGGCTCGCTTAGTGCCGAGTTTGTTCCACAATTAATCGCATTAATTCCGTCCGAAATGAGTTTAGCCGGGGCTGAGTTCTAGCCAGGGGCAGAACGGCGGAAGCGGTCGCATTGTGGCTCAGATCAGATCTATAGGTTCCGACTAAATGTTCCCGCTTTATAATGCTTACACCGCGCTATCCCACAATTCCACTGGAGCTGAATCACAAAATACAAATCACAAAAATCATAAGGTACAACACTCTACAGTGGGGGGGGGGGGGGGGGGGGTGATGTCCATTCCATCCATCCATTATCTTCCGCTTCATCCTCTATTAGGGTCGCGAGGGGGGGGGGGTTCCCCATGCCCATCCAGGGGAGAACATCGGGCGCTGGGCAGATAGACCCAGGACAGGGGGGCAATCTATCACTGGGCATACACTCACTCACACAAACACACTCTATATGGGGCAATTTGGAGAACTCAATTGACCTTGATCCATGTTTTTGGACTGTGGGAGGAAACCGGAGAACCCGGAGGAAACCCACGTGGACACGGGGAGGACATGGAAACTCCACCCAGATGAGAACACTTGAGGTTTTGGAACTAGAGGAAACAGAATCGTGGGCAATGATGGGCACCATTATACACTAGAACTATCAATCTATCGCTGGGCACACACTCACTCACACAGACACACTCTACATGGGGCAATTTGGAGAACTCAATTGACCTTGATCCATGTTTTTGGACTGTGGGTGGAAACCGGAGAACCCGGACGAAACCCACGCGGACACGGGGAGGACATGGAAACTCCACCCAGATGGGGATTCGAACCGGGAATCCCTAGCGCCGAGAGGAGAACACGCCCTCTTCCATTTCTGCTCTGGTGGAAACCGAACGTCATGGCGGATGGAGCTTCGGACGGCGGGTGAGAGGCTCAGCCGTACGGGAGCTTTTTATTTACTGCATTTTTATACGTTCTTAAGCGTGAGAATGTCACCGTTCACCGGCGGAGAATTTAAAGCTGCTTTTAACCCACGCCGCCACCTAATTACCTTGACATTTACCCTTCATTAAATCAACCGGTGCAGTTTCTCTGACTGCCGTCCTATTGGGGAGGAATATAAAGAACATAACAGGATGCGGGGAGAGAAGGCCGCGCCTCAGACACGCGTGGCGCGAGGAGGAAGGGCAGAGGCACTATTAAACCAGCGCATGATGGGGCGCCGCCAGTGTGAAATATCTACCTTTCCCTCGGCCGCTTCCGTTATTACGCCAACGGGGCACCGGGGACTCGTCAATCACCGGCACCGAATGGAAATTTCATCTGCATTTGAATTAGCGACATTATTCGCCAATTTAGCTCAGAGTGAACATTTTTCCATTGGAGATGGAATTAAATTAGAAAATGAGTGAGTCCCTAATTCACAGATTATAAATCAGCCAAATATAATTCGCACCTTAAGGGCGAGGACATTATCCTAAGTGACATTTTATCTCCTGATGTCCTCCTGACGAAATGTCACACAAATCTCGCCTCGTCCTGGAACAGGGCCGGGACGCGTCTCGGGGAGGAAGTCGTGGCCCCCCGACGTCGGGCGCGCTTCCTGCCCGGGCTACCTGTCTGCCCGCGAGCTTATTGGATATAAAAATGAGCAGAACCCATAAAGTTTGCAGTAAAAAGGACTTCTGGAAAGTGGAGAGATCTCCAGCGGCTCGACTCCTGCAATGAGAAATTAAATGTCTCTCATGGCTCCGTCAGTGAGGCGCGTGACTGCCAGCTGTAGTGCGCACTAGGGAGCCGACGGCTGAGTGCACTACCGGAAAGCGTTCTAGCAAGTTCTATTTGTGTTTGACGGCCCGAGGCCACAAATCCATTCGTCCTGGAAGAAAAAGGTTCGCGTCACCATCAGATTAAACACTCCATCAAGTATTGAGATCCACCCCTTAATAAGTTATGTGGGGGTTTCATTTAGTCCCACAATTACAACACGGTGGCTTAGTGCTTTGGCATGTTCTCCTCTCAGCACTAGGGATTTCCCGGTTCGAATCCCCATCTGGGTGGAGTTTCCATTTTCTCCCTGTGTCCGCATGGGCAATTTGGAGAATTCAATTGACCTTGATCCATGTTTTTGGACTGTGGGAGGAAACTGGAGAACCCGGAGGAAACCCACGCGGACACGGGAAGAACATGGAAACTCCACCCAGATTGGGATTCGAACCCGGAAATCCCTAACACTGAGAGGAGAACATACTAACCACTTATCTATCGTGTTGTAATTCATTCATTCATTAGCTCCCGCTTTATCCTCTATTAGGGTCGCGGGGGGGGGGGGTTCCCCATGCCCATCCTGGGGAGAACGTTTCGGGCGCTGGGCAGATACACCCAGGACAGGGCGCCAATCCATCGCTGGGCACATACTCACTCACACAAACACTCTATATGGGGCAATTTTGGAGAACTCAATTGACTTGATCCATGTTTTTGGACAGTGGGAGGAAACCGGAGAACCCGGAGGAAACCCACGTGGACACGGGGAGAACATGGAAACCACCCAGATGGGGATTCAAACCAGGAATCCCTAGTGCTGAGAGGAGAACGTGTTAAGCACCAAGCCACCGTGCCGCCCTGCCTTTTTTATATACCAAAAAAAAAAAAAAAACAGTCAACTATACAGCATGGGGGTGGAGAAGTAACGGAATAGTGGCCTGGTTCTGGGTTTAGTTCTGGTACTCTTGTGCATTATAGTGCCCTGTACAGAGAGTCTCAGCAGGCCCAGTAACATGGCAGAGAGTTTTCGAAGATAAGTGGTTAGAACCATGCGGTAGAACTTAAGTTACAGTATATGTTATAGTTACAAACACATTAGAGTTTTTTTCCAAATTAAAGACAAAGCCGCCTCAGACCTTATGTGGAATATAAGAGTTTATGTAACATACTGTCCTGTATATGCTGAGTTTTATACATCAGCGAACAAATTATCTAAATTGCTCCTCTTTCGCAGTAAGTACGCTTTCCAGTGTAGCGTAGCGCTAACGGGGAGAGTGCCATTTGACCCTGCAATGTTTTGCCCCACATTATAATCAGAGTAATCCGACAAAGTTGGTGCATGGAATGTGTGTTTTAGTCAAAACTGCATTAATATTAATAATAACACTTTTAAACATGTACCGCACCGCGGCTAGTGGCTAACTGTAGCTAAAAGCCCATTACTGTATTAAACACTAAGTTGGTATTGTGTGTGTGTGTGTGTGTGTGTGTGTGTTTGAACCAGGGTCAGGCTGAGTTTATTTTAACCTGTGGTGTTACAGAATTTAACATCAGTGATGTGTGTGTGTACATTATGGAAATGTTTCTGTGTAAATGAAACAGGTGAGCTATAATGTATGCTAATGCTAATAGTCTTCAGAGGGATAAAAAGCGCGGGGGGGGGGGGGAGAGGAGGGGGGAGAATGGGTCTGTATTATGAAACACATTTTGTGCTTTTATACGACTTTAAAGCTTCAATATAAAACTCACTGCATTTCTGTAATTATCATAAGAGGGAATTAAATCATCGCTAAATCATTAGCATTTTCGCATCGCTAATCTCCCGGCCTTATTTAAATATAGAATGGCGGTGAAGCGAGGACGGCTAACGAGGTCATGAATATTCAGAAATCGATTGTGTACCGCGGTACGGCTCTGCCCCGGACTTCTGACTTTGTGTTATGTAACTCATTAAAGAAGTTTGGAGGTGACGCTAAACTGTGAAGCGACTGACGGAACCGCGACGCCGATGTTTTGATAGTGATCATCGGTTCTTTTTAATTAAAGGGGAGTCAGACATGTAGACATTTGAGCGATATAGTAATTATTAATTATTATTAAAATTAAAAAGGCAGGTGTTTTTGGTGGAGAAGCGAATTTCTGGCCGGCACCTGAAGCCCGACCTCAACCCCATCCATCACCTTTGGGATGAACTAGAAAGGCGATTGTGAAAAAAATCTTCCCAGAAATGTGAAAGTTGTTACAGCTGCAAAGTAAGGATTCAATAAAATAACACACTCTGAACGGGATGTTAGAGATGTGTTTCTTTTTGTGTCCACATTTTGTATTTATATGTTTCTTATACTCAAAAATAAAAGGGCTGACAACAATTGTGACTTGTGAATTCTGTGGATTTTAGGCGGTTCATGGTGGTACTGATACTGGTATTGATGGTGGTGGTGCTGATGGTGGTGATGCTGGTGCTGTTACTTATAGTGGTACTGATGGCGGGGATGCTGGTATTGGTTCTGATAGTGGTACTGATGGTACTGATGGTACTGGTAATGGTGGTGGTACTGATGGTGGTGCTGGTGGTGGTAGTAATGGTTGTGGTACTGACTATGGTGGTGATGATGGTGGTGATACTGATGGTGGTGGTGGTGGTGGTGATACTGATGGTGGTGATACTGATGGTGTAGATACTGATGATGGTGGTGATGGCGGAGATACTGATGGTGGTGCTGGTGGTGGTAGTAATAGTTGTGGTACTGACTATGGTGGTGATGATGGTGGTGATACTGATGGTGGTGGTGGTGATACCGATGGTGGTCATACTGATGGTGTAGATACTGATGATGGTGGTGATGGCGGAGATACTGATGGTGGTGATACTGATGATGGTGGTGATACTGATGGTGGTGGTGATACTGATGATGGTGGTGATATTGATGATGGTGGTGATATTGATGGTGGTGATATTGATGGTGGTGATACTGATGGTGGTGGTGGTGATGGCGGTGACGGTGATACTGATGGTGGTGTTGATGGCGATGGTCGTGGTACTGATGGTGGTGATACTGATGGTGGTGGTGATGGTGGTGATACTGATGGTGGTGATATTGATGGTGGAGGTGATGGTGATACTGTGGTGGTGATGATGGTGGATGGTGTGGTACTGATGGTGGTGGTGATAGCGGTGACGGTGATACTGATGGTGGTGGTGATGGTGGTGATACTGATGGTGGTGATATTGATGGTGGAGGTGATGGTGGTGATACTGATGGTGGTGATACTGATGGTGGTGGTGATAGCGGTGACGGTGATACTGATGGTGGTGGTGATGGCGAAGGTCGTGGTACTGATGGTGGTGGTGATGGTGGTGATATTGATGGTGGTGATACTGATGGTGGTGGTGATGGTGGTGATACTGATGGTGGTGGTGATACTGATGGTGGTGATACTGATGATGTTGGTGGTACTGGAAAAAGGTGAGACGGCGGCTACAGACGCGCCGGACTTTTGAAACAAATGATTTGGTGTAAATGTGAAGAGACAACCTCGGTGAAGCAGCGAATTCCACAGCCGGCCCATCCATCACACCCCGGCGTGGCCTTCACCCGCCGAAACGGAGCGCGCGTGAGGAATGACGCGGCGTGTGATTGAAATCTGACAGAAGAACGCGCTGTTTTTATAATAATGTCCCGCAGCGCCGCCGCGCGCTTCTCCATAAACACACATCCATCACCGCCATAACGGCTGATCAGCGCCTTTAAGCCCTCTGCTGCCGTGCGGGAAAAAAAAAATGTCAACGCGGATGACAAATATTCCCGCCGACAGAGCCACAAATCACCGCGCCGAGACTTTCCCAACTCAATATTCAGGTAGCGCGCATCTGAAAAAGAGCCCCGTGCGCGCTCGCGCTCGCGCACACCTCCCCTTTTTATTATTAGTGTATTGACAGCGACTATAATAAAGTTGTGTTGCCGCGGAACCCGGGCACGGGGATGAGGTGTGTGTGTGCGCGTGTGTGTGCGCCCGTGTGCGCCTGTGCGCGCGCGCGCTCGTGGATGCCGAAATAGCGCGCTGATTGAAAAACGTTGCCGCGCGCAAACCGTGATGGATGGTTCGCTTTTCTTGCCTTCTCTTTTGATTCTGCCGCTGTATTAGATCTTTAAAAAACTCAAGCGACGCTACAGACCGCGGCAGAGAACATCACCAACACACACACACACACACACACACACACACACACACACACACACACCCATGTCTAACAATTAGAACAAGCGCGGCACGTTTCAGCCAAATGGGCGACGAAATGTAAAGACTTGACCGTCACCCTGAATAATCCAGAGACTGTTTCAGTGCTCAGGAAGTGGCTTTCATGTTCAATTAAAACTACAACAACAGAAGCTCTTAATAATAATAATAATAATAATAATAATAATAATAATAATAATAATAATAATAATAATAATAATAATAATAGGGCGGCACGGTGGCTTAGTGGTTAGCACGTTCGCCTCTCAGCGCTAGGGATTCCCGGTTCGAATCCCCATCTGGGTGGAGTTTCCATGTTCTCCCCGTGTCTGCGTGGGTTTCCTCCGGGTTCTCCGGTTTCCTCCCACAGTCCAAAAACATGGATCAAGTCAATTGAATTCTCAAAATTGCCCCATATAGAGTGTGTTGTGTGAGTGAGTGTGTGCCCAGCGATGGATTGGCGCCCTGTCCTGGGTCTTTCTGCCAGCGCCCGAGACGTTCTCCCCTGGATGGGCATGGGGAACCCCCCCGCGACCCTAATAGAGGATAAAGCGGGAGATAATGAATGAATAATAATAATAATAATAATAATAATAATAATATATATATACAGTATGTATATATATATATATATATATATATATATATATATATATATATATATATATATATATATATATATATATTTTATGTTTATTTCTTAGGCTACTCTATATTTATATAAACATTTTTATTATAATGCTGCTATATTACATTTTCTAGATTTTTTACATTTTATTTTATTATATTGCTTACATTTTAAAATTCTACTTAGGGCAAATTTCATTTATATTTGATGTATCACATGCTATGTAAATGACAATAAAGTCTCCATGAAAAAAAAAAAAAACCTTTGGGGGTAACAGGGGGTTTTACGGGGTTGAGTTGGGGGCTCTGTGAACACCCACAGCCGTTGTCATGTTGGAGAGGGCCCTCCCTAAACTATTTCCACAAAGTCGACCCTGTGTAAACTTATATTGTAATATACATGATAATACAGTTAAAAAGAAATGTTTTTCTGACAGTAAATTGCATTCCATATATATTGAGTAAATGCAGTAAATTCAGGCATTCCCAATCTATTGGAAAAATTCGGTCATTAGTTCTTGTCTCTATATTGTCAACTATGTATTTTAGCTTAAACATGACAGGACCCTTCAAACTGCATTAAAAGAAAAAGCCAAAAAGACTGTGGAAAGTCTTTCCTGTTAAGGCCATGGTTATTTAAGCAAGACAATGCCAGTCCACATTCTGCAGTGTTTAAAATCTGCAGAAATATCGAACACAAACTGTTCAGCAGCATCCAACATGGATTGTCAAATATTTCCTTAACATTTATCCTCATTTTCTAAACACCAGAAGTGTGTAATTAAAACAAAATGTAACATAAAAGAGCTCCCGGTCCAAATAGTTTTTAAATATAGTTTAAAGGTTTGTTTATAGTTAGAAGATATTCTCAAAAATTCTGTCTGTAAAAATATCAACAACGTATTTATTCCACGTTTGTCAATTAAATGAAGATCCAAGAGAAATAAAAAAAAAAAAAGAATTGTATAGTACAAACTGTTTTGAAATTGAGGGTTGTATTCTGGTGTGTTGATCGTATCCAGAAGATCAATTAATAAATCGGAATCTGATTAATGCCACAGCATTTACTAAGTCACTTAATCAGAGTTCGATTAGTTCTATGTGGTTGAACAGCTGCCAAATTTAAGTCCTAATTAAGCGTAAATAGCCACGCTGTTTTATTTTCTTTCTACGCGCCTGCCCTCGAAGAGACGAATCGTCCAGCTTTTCTCCCAGAAACGCCTGTAATGGTGCGGGTCCATGTTCCTGTGCTAACTGTGCTTAGGGCTCATTGTTAACATAAGGCCAAATCTGTAATATAGCATGGACAATTAAGTGCACAATTTTTGTATAAATGCAAAATCCTTCATGGTGAATAATTCAGCCGGCCCTTCGCCGCCTCAGTTAATAGAGCGAAAGGGAGCGCGGGAGCTCATTTGGCCAGTTTAATTAGATTTTATGATGTATGATATTACTAATTTGGTGGCCAACGCGAGCTGTCACAGCCTCCATTTTTAACCGTATTGAAAAATTCAGGCTTTATTATCGCCCAGCGTGCTCGCTCGGCCCGATCCGGGCGGAGAAATGAGCTGCTAACCTCCTTCCTCTCCTTTTCTTTCTCTCTTTCAGAAAAGACCACCGGTGAGCCGAAGGGGCGCCGCTGATCGAGTTAAGCAGGTGAACGGAACCCACGGACCCCGCTGGACGAGGGTGAGCGAGGGGGCTGGTGGAAGGAATGAGGGGAAATGAAGAGAGAAGGCAGGCCGTAAAAGAAAAAGAGGAAAGCTACTCGAGTTGGCGCTGACGCTGGCATTCATTTCAGAGAAGGTTCTGCTGTTGTACCAAAAAAAAAAGGCTGAAAGTCAAACCTACGTGATTCAGAATTCAAGCTGCAGCCTCAGTGAAGACCCTACAATGATGTAGTGCACAGGAAGCTGATTTATATCCATCCAGCCATCCATTATCTTACGCTTTATCCTATATTAGGGTCGCGGGGGGGGGGGGGTTCCCTATGCCCATCCAGGGGAGAACGTCTCTGGGCGCCAGGACAGGGTGCCAATCTATCTCTGGGCACACACTCACTCACACAGACACACTCTATATGGGGCAATTTGGAGAACTCAATTGACTTGATCCATGTTTTTGGACTGTGGGAGGAAACCGGAGAACCCGGAGGAAACCCACACGGACACGTGGAGAACATGGAAACTCCACCCAGATGGGGATTTGAACCGGGAATCCCTAGCGCTGAGGGGAGAACGTGCTAAACCACTAAGCCACAGTGCCACCCAGCTGATTTATATTCATTCATTCATTCATTCATTATCTCCCGCTTTATCCTCTATTAGGGTTGGGGGGGGGGGGTTCCCCATGCCCATCCAGGGGAGAACGTCTCGGACGCTGGGCAGATAGACCCAGGACAGGGCGCCAATCCATCGCTGGGCACACACTCACTCACACAAACACACTCTATATGGAGCAATTTGGAGAACTCAATTAACTTGATCCATGTTTTTGGACTGTGGGAGGAAACCGGAGAACCCGGAGGAACCCACGCGGACACGGGGAGAACATGGAAACTCCACCCAGATGGGGATTCGAACCGGGAATCCCTAGCGCTGAGAGGAGAACATGCTAAACCACTAAGCCACCGTGCCGCCCTAATGCTATTTTTAATAAATAAAAATATTTTGAATGTCTTTTATGTTTATGTGTCAGTTTCTTTGATGTAACACTATGCCATAATTGCCGATTCAGGTCGGTACCTCAACAAAATGGCTAAAAAAAAAAAAAAAAATCTCCTTCTTCTGACTTCATCAAAACCTGCGACAACAGAGAAGATTTGCATAATTGACTTGCCACCATTTCACACCCGCTGCCCATTCAGATGCAACCCTCCCACTCACCCTTACAGGGGATCGGCACTGAGAGTGCAACGATAAGTAGACCCCTAATTGCTGGGGCAATTAAATGTCTCTAATGTACCCATCAACATATTATTGGACGTGGGAGGTAAATGCATGCAGGCACAGGGAGGACATGTTCACCCCACTGGGAATTAAACACAAGACCTTCTTGCTGTAAGGTGTTGGGGTTCCGCCGTGCCGCCCAAAATCGACCCACTTTGAATTTTTGCACGTACAGTCTTTTTAAAATAAGTATTTGGCAGAAACGGCAGTATAGTTGGTATCACTGTTGTATCTTATTAATAAACTATACTAAAAACTCAGTGTGGCACGTTGGCTTAGTGGTTTAGCATGTTCTCCTCTCAGCGCTAGGGATTCCCGGTTCGAATCCCCATCTGGGTGGAGTTTCCATGTTCTCCCCGTGTCCACGTGGGTTTCCTCCGGGTTCTCCGGTTTCCTCCCACAGTCCAAAAACATGGATCAAGGTCAATGGAGTTCTCCAAATTGCCCATATAGAGTGTGTATTTGTCTGTGTGAGTGAGTGTGTGCCCAGCGATGGATTGGCGCCCTGTCCTGGGTGTGGCTGCCCAGCTCCCGAGAAGTTCTCCCCTGGATGGGCATGGGGAACCCCCCCGTGACCCTACTAGAGGATAAAGCGGAAGATAATGAATGGATGGATACAAAAAAAACTCAGAACTCGTCGATACCGATAACCTTTAAGTGGAACTGTGTTAAAGTCCTTTGTTCCCTCTTTTCTAAATAAAGGACTTCATCATGAGTTCTGAAAGAACATCAGCAACACGTCAGCAACAGCGCAGAGCAAAAAAGAACCTCACATGAAATAACACGTCGTTCCGTTTCTTAAAGTTCACCCCGACACCCGGGTGACCCGCCTTTACCTGCGTTTAATGAGCCTGTCGCCGTTAGAGCCGCGCTCGCAGAGGACGGAGCGCGGCGTGAGGAAGATGTAGTGCAGAGAAGAACGGATTAAGACGAAGACCACAGACAGAACTGGAATTAGATTGGGAATGGTGGACACCTCGATTGGGAACAAGTCCTTTAGTCGTATAATTAGCTGTCTCTGGGCCAGCCAGTGCGGCTCGTCTCTCATAGATTAATGGCGAGACTTTCGAGATTTAAGTCACTTCTTTGAGAAAGCGAGTTTCATTTCATTCGGTTCAGACGCCGAAAGTTCGTGTTATCACCTTAAACTTCACTGCAGCCTTAAATAATCATAAAACCTGCTTTATATTAGAGAGAGTGTAAATGTTAATGGTATGAAACATGCTCGAGCAGCAGACGTTGGAACGTGTATTCATGCTTAATCCAGAACAAAACCCTTCACACTCATTAAAAACTCATTCATTCATTCATTATCTCCCGCTTTATCCTCTATTAGGGTCGCGGTGGGGTTCCCCATGTCCATCCAGGGGAGAACGTCTCAGGCGCTGGGCAGATAGACCCAGGACAGGGCGCCAATCCATCGCTGGACACACACTCACTCACACAGACACACTCTATATGGGGCAATTTGGAGAACTCAATTGACTTGATCCATGTTTTTGGACTGTGGGAGGAAACCGGAGAACCCGGAGGAAACCCACGCGGACACGGGGAGAACATGGAGACTCCACCCAGATGGGGATTCGAACCGGGAATCCCTAGCGCTGAGAGGAGAACATGCTAAACCACTAAGCCACCGTGCCGCCCTCATTAAAAACTAATATTTAATAATCACGTCATAGGATTTGCACTGGGTGCAAAAGGGCCGCCCTGTTCCCTCCATGACGGTTCTCATTTCTGATTCCTCACGTTCTAATGGCACATCACAGTGGCACATCTCGTCACTCGACCGCCTAATAAAATGTCCCAAAGTGAAGTCTTCTTTGCAGGCATCTTAGAAATGCAGATATTATTAAGTGTTCTAAGGACACACTGGGACCATCCATCCATCATCTTCCGCTTTATCCTCTATTAGGGTCACGGTGGGGTTCCCCATGTCCATCCAGAGGAGAACGTCTCAGGCGCTGGGCAGATACACCCAGGACAGGGCGCCAATCCATCGCTGGACACACACTCACTCACACAGACACACTCTATATGGGGCAATTTGGAGAACTCAATTGACTTGATCCATGTTTTTGGACTGTGGGAGGAAACCGGAGAACCCGGAGGAAACCCACGCGGACACGGGGAGAACATGGAAACTCCACCCAGATGGGGATTCGAACCGGGAATCCCTAGTGCTGAGAGGAGAACATGCTAAACCACTAAGCCATTGTGCCACCCTGCACTGGAACCATGATTTAAAAATGCTTATTATTAATAATTAAATGTCTCAACATGTTAAGTTCTCTTTCAAGGGGAGGACAGGGACGGGGGGACGGGGGGACGGGGACGGGGACGGGGGGGACAGGGGGACGGGGACGGGGACGGGGGGACGGGGACGGGGACGGGGGGGGACGGGGGGGAGCAGGTCAGGTGTCTTGAGACACCCGTCACCCCTTAATGTGTTTAATTACCTCTGCAGGAAAAAGACAGGTTCGGAGCTGAGAGAGCTGCACTGATTAGTTAATTGATTGATTGGATTAATTAATTAATTGTGTGTGTGTGTGTGTGTGTGTGTGCACCCAGACAGCCTAACGAGCTTTCTGTAATGAAAGACTCTATAGTATAAAAGTATAAATTGTTTAATTGTAGAAATGTATAAATAAAACCTATTGTGAGTTCCATGCTGGCTTAAGGTTTCATCTCCCCCCCTCCCATTAGGGTCGTCTGGGGGGGGGAGGTTCCCCATGCCCATCCAGGGGAGAACGTTTCGGGCGCTGGGCAGATACATCCAGGACAGGATGCCAATCTACCGCTGGGCACACACTCACTCACACACACACTCTATAAGGGGCAATTTGGAGAACTCAATCGACTTGATCCATGTTTTTGGACTGTGGGAGGAAAGCGGAGAACCCGGAGGAAAGCCACGCGGACACGGGGAGAACATGGAAACTCCATGGGATTCGAACCGGGAATCCCTAGCGCTGAGAGGAGAACATGCCAAACCACTAAACACACTGCGCCACCCGTTTTTGATCAGCGCTGAGTAAATCTAAGCTCTATTTGTTCTAGAGGGGGTGGTATTCTGTAACTGTATTAAAAGATAAACCCCGGATTGGATTGTGCTGCTAGGGATTCCCGGTTCGAATCCCCATCTGGGTGGAGTTCTCCATGTTCTCCCCCCGTGTCCGCGTGGCTTTCCTCCGGGTTCTCCGCTTTCCTCCCACAGTCCAAAAACATGGATCAAGGTCAAGTGAATTCTCAATATTGCCCCATATAGAGTGTGTGTGTGTGAGTGAGTGTGTGCCCAGCGATAGATTGGTGTCCTGTCCTGGGGGTATCTGCCCAGCGCCCGAGACGTTCTCCCCTGGATGGGCATGGGGAACCCCCCCCCCTGCGACCCTAATAGAGGATAAAGCTGAAGATAATGAATGAATGATTGGATTGTGCTGTGTGTTAGATTGAGTGTAAAGCTTTTTCAGCCTTCTCTTTGTGATAAAGTCGTACCCTGTGATCTGGGCTTCAGTAATCCTGTGTCGGGGTCACACCGGGCTGTAACACTGCAGTTGCTATAGCGCTGCTGCTGCTGCGGCTGCGGCTGCTGCGGCTGCGGCGGCTGCTGCTGCTACTGTTCCCCCATTAGCGAGGCCATTTGTATACGACGCTGTAATTACACGGCCCGAGCCCTGGGGCATACAGTGACCGATTTCACCTTTCAGAAATATACGATTCAAACACAATATAATTACGGCCGCGTGCTAAATGAGTAATGAAGCACCCCCCCCCCCCACACACACACACACTCCACCCCCTCACCCCCTCATTGCCGCCGCCGCCACCACGTGCCCCGCGATTTTCATCCCCTCTTGCCATTTGTAAATATTTCCGTGCTAACTCTCCCCACATTTATTCCTCCTCCGAGCAAGTGAAGGAATCGATTTGGCTTTCCGGCCGACAGCTCCGAATTCCCCCTGCTTAATCCGTGGCCGTATTTATTTCCCCGTCGCCGGACGTGCCGAGGCGGGCCTCCCCGTCTCGGGCTTTATAGGTCCGATCTCTCCGGCGCCCCGCTGTATTTATACGCGCATTTATCCATTTCTGCCTTTTAATGGAGCCTTTTCTCAAAGCCTCCGTGTTGTTGCTGAAATCATCGTGGTTATTTTACAGCCCGTATTCAGCATCCTTCACTCGCCCTTAAATGCGGCGCGTTGAAATAAACCTCTCCTGAGCGCCCACTCGCGCCCTTGCCGGCGTCCGATCCGTTTCTCCCCGCCCCCCCCCCCCCCCCCCCTTCCTCCTTCCATTTCTGAATAAAGTGTAGCCTTTTTATATTTGAGATGAAAATGTCAGTAATTTCTCTAAGATGGATGACTCCTTACATTTGTAGCCAATAAATGAAAAATAGATGAGGCCCCGGTTCGGGCTCTTTTAATATTTAAGGCAATATTAAAGCTCTCAGGGCGAGCGTCACAGTAGTTTTATTTAAGAGCAATAAGACTATTGGGTGTTGTTTGCTGAGCACCTCATGCATTTTGGATGTGCTTTTCTCACCTCTCAGAGGAAATTGGTGACGCGGGAGAACGTTCGTGTTGTTCAGTCAATGGAAAAAGGCTTAAAAGGGGCTAAATTGGCATCAATTCCGCGCTCTTAATGCCTGACAGGTGTTCCAAGCACATTGTCTTTTACACTGATTGGGAAATGAACAGCGCTCCAGAATCCTGTTTCAAGGTTGGATCCATTTTACACGCCATAAAGGCCCTGAGTTGAGGATGCTTACCGTGCTCTCTGTATCCATCGCCAAACAATAGAGGCAGCGAGGATATCCCCTAATTCATCCCGGGTTCGGGGTACTGTGACTGTAGGCCCCCGGCAGCTCTGAGAGTCACACAGTAAGATACCCATGGTGGGAGTTTAGCACATCAAAGCGCCCGGGTTTATCGGGTCCGTGCATGTTCTTTTCAAGGACAGATGTGTCTGAATGGGCTCCCGACACGCCGACACGTTTTTTTATTTAAAATTCTCCGCGCATACCATTAATGGGGACACTAAGTTTAACAGCACTTTGCATTCTAGTGCTGGTTAAGCGGCACATTCAGCGTCACGGCTGAAGTGTCCGGGCGAACTGAATTAATTCGAAAGTTGTCCGCGTACTAACATGTTTTCACGCTCTGCTCCTATTAAACGTCACATGACTTGGGTGGAACCCCACTCGCGGGGTGCGCGCAGGGGTTCTCGGTTTTGTGATTGATCTCACTTTGAGCAGAAGTGCCGCCGCGGTGGATGCGAGCCCGCGCATCGCTGCCATGCTCGGCTCTTCAGACTCGAGCACCGCAATTACCGGCCGCCGAGGAGGAGAAGCTAGTGGGCAAAACACAGCTGTGCTAAGATGAACCGGGGGGTGATGGAGGGTGAGGAGGACGGATGGATGGATGGATGGATGGATGGATGGATGGATGGTTCCTCGCACAGCAGTGTTACACTAATTGAGTGTAATGAGGCAGATGGAGACATTTGGAATTCAACCAGGGTTACATAATCTACTCCTACCTGGAAAAAAAAAAAAAGAAGTGGTCTCGTTATCGCACCACATCATACTATGGGATAGCTTTATACAATTTCACGAAAAAAAAGTCGAATCCCACTAAATTCATCACCTCCACAGACACTTCAGTGATGCATTCCCTGAGAAAACAAGCGAGAGCAACTCCCAGAACTGATGTAGGGGAACCAGTGCTGAATGTGGCATCTGGATCAGCCACCTTACAATCGGTAATCAACTAACATGGTCTGGATGAGCTGCTGTTACTCAGAGTGTATTATAATAACATTATAATGTAAATTTAAAAAAAATAAATAAGCATTTCAATAAAAAAAAATTAAATAAAAGCATTTCAAATAAACGTATGTGACTAAACCTAATAGTGATATCTAATAATATCTAATAATACTAATAACTAATAATAACTATATAGGGGCAATTTAGAGCAGCCATTTGACCTTGAATCCATGTCGTTGCACCGTGGGAGGAGAACATACAAAACTCCAGCTAAATAAGAAATCAAAGCTGGATCCCAGGCGCCACCGTGCCACCGCTCATGAATAAGCATGCGATTCAAATAGAATTATTAATGCACAGGGAGAACATGCAAACTACACACCTGAGACCTGAAACTTTCTGTAACATTGTGTCTGTGATGAAGTGCGTCAGCGTCGGTCTGCTCCACGCATTCATTCATTCATTCATTCATTCATTATCTTCCGCTTTATCCTATATTAGGGTCGCGGGGGGGGGGGGGGGGGGGTCCCCATGCCCATCCAGGGGAGAACGTTTCGGGCGCTGGGCAGATACACCCAGGACAGGGGGGCAATCTATCGCTGGGCACACACTCACTCACACAGACACACTCTATATGGGCCAATTTGGAGAACTCAGTTGACTTGTTCCATGTTTTTGGAACTGTGGGAGGAAACCCACGCGGACACGGGGAGAACATGGAAACTCCACCCAGATGGGGATTCGAACCGGGAATCCCTAACGCTGAGAGGAGAACATGCTAAAGCACTAAGCCACCGTGCCGCCCCTGCTCAACTAATTTAGAACAAATTATTTCTGTTGTCGATGAAAAAGGACGATTAAAAATAAATAGTCAGCGTCGTATTTCGGTCAGGTCCCGGGAAACAGACAGGGTCGGTAAATCAGGTGGAACCACGCGAGCTTTGCGGTGTGCATTCGATGGCGAATAAAACAAAGAGAATGAAGGGAAAATAATTATTGTTGTTTTTGAGAGTTATTTGCTGCTGTGTTTCGCTGAAATGCTGCAGTTTTACAGCAGGTTGTGAAAATGAGGGATATCTTAAACCGTGTGTGTGTGTGTGTGTGTGTGTGTGTGTGTGTGTGTGTGTTTGGGAAGAACAGGACCTCCAGCATGATATGAATTACCCACAAGTACCAGAGAATAATCAGGGAGAGAAGGGAGTGTGGTCCCTCATTCCTTCATCATGAACAAGAAATCGATATCGATGCTTAATGCAAGGCCCAGTGAAAAATGAGTCTCAATAACGCGGCGGCGTCATAAAAATAATAGCAAAGTAAATAAAATCACCTCAGAACAGGGGGCTGGCAGGGAACCGGGGGAAAGAGAGAGAGAGAGAGACACAGGGGGGACAGTACAGTGCTGTTACTGGAGCTGCTGTGTCCTGAACTTTATTTCATATCAGTAAAACGATTATATAGATTAACACACACACACACACACACACACACACACACAACACATATATATATATATATATATATATATATATATATATATATATATATAAATAAAAAATCCCAACTCTTCAACTAACATTTTATATATATATATATATATATAACTATATATATATATATATATATATATATATATATATATATATATATATATATATACATACAAAAATACACACACCCACACATTTACATATATATACTGTACTATATATACACACGCACAAACACACACACACACATTATATATATATATATATATATATATATATATATATATATATATATACATACATATATATATATATATACATACATATATATACATACATACATACATCTCACACACACACATACATATATATATATATATATATATATATATATATATATATATATATATATATATATATATATATATATATATATACTGTATATGTGTTGGGGAAACACTACACACACACACACACACACACACTCACTTCCATTTATTTATAATTCACCCAGTATTCTCATTTCATTTAATTATATTTAATTTCTTTATGGACGTAACGGTTGCTTAGAGAAAACATGGATTCAAGGTAAATTGGTTGCTTTAAATTGCCCCTATATGGAGTGTGTCTGTGTGAATGAGTGTGTCCAGCGATAGATTGCCAGTCCTGGGTGTATCTGTCCAGCATCCAAAACCTGGATGGGCGTGTCCATGGGCATGGGCATGGGCATGGACAAACCCCCCGACAAACCCCCCGACCCTATCAGAAGGTAATGAATGAATAATTTCTTTACCATAGCAACACAGTCAAACACATTCATTCATTCATTCATTATCTCCCACTTTATCCTCTATTAGGGTGGCGGGGGGGTTCCCCATGCCCATCCAGGGGAAGAACGTTTCGGGCGCTGGGCAGACACACCCAGGACAGGGCGCCAATCCATCGCTGGGCAACAGTCAAACACAACCCTATCATATCACTGCTGTGTTATCCGAAATAGTGTCCATAATTAAAGAACTATATTATATTATATTATATTACAGTATATTATATAACTACATATATATGCTGTATCTATTAGCCATCAAGTATTTTTATTGTTATTCGACCAGATACATCTCCATGTATCTCTAGGACAAAAGGTGCAACAACCTACACTAAACAACAACATAAAGAGTTTGCAAAACGACTGACAGTGAAAATGTATAGCAGCGATGTCCAGAGGGTGGGGGGGGGGGCAGTGAGGGGTTAGTGCAGCCAGGACACTTTTAATTGATGTATTGAGCGAGATACACATATATAAAGTATTGTGAGAGTGAGAAAGAAGCGAGAATCCTTAGGTTTTCTCTGGTGAACTGTTAATGTTGCTGCAGTCCAAACAAACAGCGGTCCCTTAATTCCTCGCACCGGATGGTTTGCTTAATTTTTAACATCCTCCATTAACACAGACATGAGAGCGTGTAATTATTCCTCCTCTCTCATTCTGCTTCTCTGTTCTCATCTTGTTTTCGCGAGGATGACCCGACCGTTGGCGAGATGCTCATTAAGCTCGTTAAGTGAAGCAGGTTTAATTATATAAGATGATAATTGCCGGGACTAAAAGCCGAAGCTGCTGCGCTCTGGCACCGTGCGCTTGTTTGTTTTACACACTCACGTCGCTAATCAAGCAAATATGTTGGGGACTTAAGTCCAAGATGGCCACCGACCAAAATAGAACACACACACACACACACACACACACACACACACACACACACACACACACACACACACACACACACACACACACACACACAGACACAAATACACACACACAGAATTGGCATAAAAGCAGTGTTTACAGCCTAAACGCACATCATAAACACAAACCTGATAAAAACATCTATTGTTTTCTTTTCTAATCCAGAATCTAGATGTTTTTTTAATGACGCAATAACAATTATCTTTATGTTTTTAATATCTGGATGTTTTGTTTCGCACATGAATTATGACGTAATTAAAAAACGTAATCATTGTAATTAAAAATAAAAATGATTTATTTATATCAAAATATAAATTCTGATATTGGGGAATGAGATATCTGATCATTTATACTTTTTTGTATAATTTTTATTTTTATAATAATAATAATAATAATAATAATTATTATTATTATTATTATTATTATTATTATTATTATTGTTATTTTTTCCTCTTACTGTTATTTATTAGGGATTTTATATGCTTAAATAAATAAATATAAAACATTTATCCTCCTTTTATTTTTCCCATTTCATGCATGAGCTACTAAGGTTATATGACTATTGCATGATTTGGCTGATCGAACATGTGTGTGTGTGTGTGTGTGTGTGTGTGTGTGTGTGTGTGTGTTAAATAATAATTCCTAGAGTTAATTTCGGGGCCCGTCACATAAAAGACTCTTTATTTAGCAGATTATTTATTAACAGGATTATTGATAGTGTTGGGAGCAGCGGGCAGGGCGAGGGGCGTCACCGCCGGGGGTCTTCATGTGTCCTGAGGGAACAAAGCTCCCTCCTGTCATCCATTATGGCATAACAAGGGGGCTCAACGTGTGCGCACGGGTGCACACACACACACACACACACACACACACACACACACTCACACACACAAGGTCAGATTCTGAACTGTTCTCCATTTAGTCAGGTGTATTAGGGGAAGTCATTGTGAGTGTTTTCTTCGTTTGTACTGAAATGTTGTGATGTGACAGAAGTTTATCTGTAAATGTAAAATCTGTGTCTCTGTCTCTGTGTTATGATTCCGATCCGGACGTGAGACTGATGTGATGGTTGGATTCCGAGCTGAACTCCGACCCCGTGTCCCCCGGTGACTCTTCACACATCTACAGGGGACTCAATGTAAAAATATGATCGGTTCTTCACTCTGAAATGTCCGTGATGGCCATCTGTGCTGTCAGCTGTGTAATATGTAAGCAGATCCGGCTGAACGGGGAGGAATCGCAGGACGGAGAACCTGACAAGAAACGAAACGTGGCGCTAGAACCGAAAAATGAATTGTAATTATATACATTTAGAGCGAGGTGGAGGGGGGAGGGGGGGGTGATATTTAAGGTTAATGTAGGATGAAGAGACTGAGTAACTGACTCACAGGACTGGATTTAATATATATATATATATATATATATATATATATATGCCGTGATATATATATATATATATATATATATATATATGTTGGTCACGGCACGCTGGCTTAGTGGTTTAGCATGTTCTATCTATGCTAGGGATTCCATACAATATATATCTGGGTGGATATTACATGTTCCGTGTCTCGTATGGTTTCCTCAGGATTCTCCGGTTTCCTCCCACAGTCCAATAACATGGATCAATTGAGCTCTCCAAATTGCCCCATATAGAGTGTGTGTGTGTGTGTGTGTGTGAGTGAGTGTGTTCTCAGCGATAGATTGCCCCCCTGTCCTGGGTGTATCTGCCCAGCACCTGAAATGTTCTCCCCTGGATGGGCATGGGGAACCCACCCCCCACGACCCTAGTAGAGCATAAAGCAGAAGATAATGGATGGATGGATGGATGTTGGTCTTTTGTGGGGTTTTTTTTGGTGTAATTTTTACTTTGTTAATAGGAATTTAATTAATTGTCATGTTTGAGTTTAATTAAATAACCGAGAAAACTGACTGACGAATTCATAGACTGATTTACTGGCTGACCAAATAAACGCCTCGTTTTCTGACTGATTTAATAACTGAATAACTGACAGAAAGAACAGACAACTGCGCAGATGTGTGTGTGTGTGTGTGAGCATCTGATAAATTTGTGTATGTTGCACATTTATTAAGAATATTAGGAATTAAAAATCTAAGCTGAACGGGGTTAAGGCGTGAGATGGATGTGTGTTTGGATGAACAGACGAACGGTCGTGTGGACGGATGGATGACAGAGGTCGGCCACAGACGCCTGTCGCACAGCGCGTCTGTCTGCTCCGCTAAAACCTCCTTATTTAGTTTCAGCTGCAGCTGCATACAGATCAATAGCAGTACATTACTGCACTAATCACACACACACACACACACACACACACACACACACACACACACACACACACACACACG
Organism: Corydoras sp. C115; assembly: GCA_019802505.1. NCBI lineage: Eukaryota > Metazoa > Chordata > Actinopteri > Siluriformes > Callichthyidae > Corydoras > Corydoras sp. C115. The sequence continues at coordinate 395,093 of JAFMOC010000172.1, read as the reverse complement.
CACTTAATATAAGCTCAGTTTTCTGTAATAATTAATACAGTAACTGAACTCATGGCCTACAGGCTGCTGTTCTGGAAGTGAACATCAGCACTCACAGTCTCTCTCTCTCTCTCTGTCTCTCTCTGTCTCTCTCTCTCTCTCTCTCTCTCTCTCTCTCTCTCTCTCTCTCTCTCGGTCTCTCTCTCTCTCTCTCTCGTCCCTTCGTTGCTTTTGTTTATGGGGTACAGATCAAACCCGAGCGAGAGGTGATCAATGCAACAGCATTCGTTTACGCCGCTCTGGTTTCACCAACAATTTCCTGGAAAGCTCGGGCTGTGTTTTTTTTTAATGCTGCGCGCTTTCCGTTAATAAATTGACGATTAGATTCCACCGACTCGAGCGCGCTCCCTCAGGAAACACAACCCTGATGGCAGAGAGCAGTTGGGGGACATTTTTTTCTGTGAATTAGGAATAAGGGCAGAGAGCAGAAATCAAAGCAACAAATCAACACATTAAGGCTTTAAAACAGATTCAATACTCAAATACGCAAAAAACCCACCGTAAGGGTGAAAAGTGACATGCACAACCTCGTGTGTGGTGCAGACGTGCCTGCACCGATGACTGAAGCCTAATTACTGACTGTATGTCGGCCGGATGAACAGCTTTACATTAATGCAATTTCAACAACAACTCACCAAACGATCATTCATCCATCCATTATCTCCAGCTTTATCCTCTATTAGGGTCGCGGGGGGGGGGGGGGGGGTTCCCCATGCCCATCCAGGGGAGAACGTTTCGGGCGCTGGGCAGATAGACCCAGGACAGGGCGCCAATCTATCGCTGGACACACACTCACTCACACAGACACACTCTATATGGGGCAATTTTGAGAATTCAATTGACCTCGATACATGTTTTTAGACTGTAGGAGGAAACCGGAGAACCCGGAGGAAACCCACGCGGACATGGGGAGAACATGGAGACTCCACCCAGATGGAGATTTGAACCGGGAATCCCTAGCGCTGAGAGGAGAACATTTCTTCATATTACGGTCGACACGGTGGCTTAGTGGTTGGCACGTTCTCCTCTCAGCTCTAGGGATTCCCGGTTCGAATCCCCATCTGGGTGGAGTTTCCATGTTCTCCCCGTGTCCGCGTGGGTTTCCTCCGGGTTCTCCGGTTTCCTCCCACAGTCCAAAAACATGGATCAAGTCAATTGAGTTCTCCAAAAATGCCCCATATAGAGTGTGTATCTGTCTGTGTGAGTGAGTGTGTATCCAGTGATAGATTGGCGTCTTGTCCTGGGTGTATCTGCCCAGCGCCCGAAACGTTCTTCCCTGGATGGGCATGGGGAACCCCCCCCCCCCCCCCCGCGACCCTATTAGAGGATAAAGCGGAAGATAATGAATGAATGAATGTTCATATTACGCTTACAGCTTTTTGACTTCCCATACTAAACTGACCCCCCCCCTCCCCATCTATAACAGGGTCCACTAGTGGAACCGCCTTATGACTAAACCCTTGTAATGAGACACAGCCTGTGTGTTTGGCTTGATGACATTAACACTGAGAATGAAACAGAACATGGGTTAATAGAATGGACGAAATGTGTGTGTGTGTGTGTGTGTGTGTGTGTGTCAGAGTGTCAGAGAGAGAGAGAGAGATAGCGAGAGAGTGTTGTAGTGCTGATAGATATGCTAATGCCCTCATTCTCTCCACTTCAGTCTTTTATTTGCCCAGTTAAAGCAAACGCCACAGAAAGTTTAATTAAGCTGTGCTGCAGCCCTGCACTAATGAAACACTATTGATTTCCTTTTTATTCACCTCACACACACACACACACACACACACACACGCACACACACACACACACACACAAATGGACATTAGGAGTGAGAGGCAGTGCCAGCCTGGTGGTCATTGTGAGGCCGGCCCAATTAAATCCGAAACAACAGCGCGAAATGGGCACGCCGCGTGGCACGGATTAATGGAGCAGTGTGTGTGAGTGTGTGTGTGTGTGTGTGTGTGTGTGTGTGTGTGTGTCTGCGTAATTGAGGACCTGAAACCTAATTAAGGACGACGAGTGTATGTAGATGTGAAAACAAACTGCAACCTGCTCTGTAATTATCCGATAGCGATCCGCTGGCGCGGGTTGGAGGCTGAGCATCTGAACAAATTAAACAAAATTAATTTGGCACGGCGTAATTGTTCGACAAATTCGGCCGGCGCGGATCAATATGGCACCGATTGAAAAACTTTGCAGGCAATTAGTGGCATCGGGAGTGAGGAGGCTGCTGGGGAAAAAAATACCCAACACGCTGCACAACCAGAGGCTTCCAGAGGTTTACACTCAGTCAGTTCATCCAACACAAAACACCACAGCCTGCTGGTAACCTCCCAAACCACACGCTGTTCACTACAGAGTGCACATAAAGTCTATAACAGTAGACTGGGGTAACCTCCCAAACCACACGCTGTTCACTATAGAGTGCACATAAAGTCTATAACAGTAGACTGGGGTAACCTCCCAAACCACACGCTGTTCACTATAGAGTGCACATAAAGTCTATAACAGTAGACTGAGGTAACCTCCCAAACCACACGCTGTTCACTACAGAGTGCACATAAAGTCTATAACAGTAGACTGGGGTAACCTCCCAAACCACACGCTGTTCACTATAGAGTGCACATAAAGTCTATAACAGCAGACTGAGGTAACCTCCCAAACCACACGCTGTTCACTATAGAGTGCACATGAAGTCTATAACAGTAGACTGAGGTAACCTCCCAAACCACACGCTGTTCACTATAGAGTGCACATAAAGTCTATAACAGTAGACTGGGGTAACCTCCCAAACCACACGCTGTTCACTATAGAGTGCACATAAAGTCTATAACAGTAGACTGGGGTAACCTCCCAAACCACACGATGTTCACTATAGAGTGCATATAAAGTCTATAACAGTAGACTGGGGTAACCTCCCGAATCACTTTCTGTTCACTATAGAGTGCACATAAAGTCTATAGCAGTAGACTGAGGTAACCTCCCAAATCACACGCTGTTCACTATAGAGTGCACATAAAGTCTATAACAGTAGACTGGGGTAACCTCCAAAACCACACGCTGTTCACTATAGAGTGCACATAAAGTCTATAACAGTAGACTGGGGTAACCTCCAAAACCACACGCTGTTCACTATAGAGTGCACATAAAGTCTATAACAGTAGACTGGGGTAACCTCCCAAACCACAAACTGTTTACTATATAGTGCATGCAAAGTCTACAACAGTAGACTGGGGTAACCTCCCAAATCACATTTTGTTCACTATATAGTGCAAATAAAGTCTATAACGGTATATGAGGGTAACCTCCCAAATCACATTCTGTTCACTATATAGTGCAAATAAAGTTAATATCGGTAGATGAGGGTAACCTCCCAAATCACATTCTGTTCACTATATAGTGCAAATAAAGTCTATAACGGTAGATGAGGGTAACCTCCCAAATCACATTTTGTTCACTATATAGTGCAAATAAAGTCTATAACAGTAGACTGGGGTAACCTATCAAATCACATTGTGTTCACTATAGAGTGCAAATAAAGTCTATAATGGTAGATGAGGGTAACCTCCCAAACCACACGCTGTTCACTATATAGTGCAAATAAAGTCTATAACGGTAGATGAGGGTAACCTCCCAAATCACATTTTGTTCACTATATAGTGCAAATAAAGTATATAATGGTAGATAAGGGTAACCTTTTAAACCACACTCGGCTCACTATATAGTGCATACCACACACTATATAGTGTAATATGATGTCTATAACAGTAGACTAAGGTACCATCCCAAACCACAAACTGTTCACTACATAGTGCATGCAAAGTCTACAACAGTAGACTGGGGTAACCTCCAAACCACACGCTGTTCACTATAGAGTGCACATAAAGTCTATAACAGTAGACTGGGGTAACCTCCCAAATCACAAACTGTTCACTATATAGTGCACACAAAGTGCACACAAAGTAGACTCGTGCTAATAAACACCGTACACGTTTCCCAGAGCACGCTGTAATCGCTGCTTATTTAGTGATTTAATCGTCGTAGTCGACGGTGGATGTGTCACAACCCACACACCATTCACCACAATGTGCACCACACCGGCATTCCGATGCATCCCAAACCGCACTCTATTCACTTTAGAATCTATTGTGCTCACACAAAAGTCGACTCTGGATTTGTCCCCAGGACAAACACGGGATTATCCTCATAATCAGGGGAATATGATAGTCGTCGTGGATGTATCCCAAACCACAATACAATTATTATTTAGTGTACGTGATCACAGTAATCACTTCCAAACCACACACTGTTTATTACAATCTGCACCACACTTTGCTTGGAATGCATCCCAAACCACACGTCGCCTTCCGTTCTGCATCTGGTTCTGCATCTGAGCAGCCGACCACACCGAGTGCAAATAAATCACTCCCTCACGCTCCGTTAACGACGCAATGCATGCACACTAATCAGCACAAGTCCACTGTGGACGTGTCCCGAACGACACACCGTTCCCTTTAAAGGGCACCGCGGTGGAGAAGGCAACCGGAACCACGTTATTTATTCTGCAGGCTACGTCACGTAAACACGGCCTCATCCCGAATCACTCCGCTCCCTAACCCCTAACTTACACTAACTGGGATGTGCGAGGTGCTAAAGGGGGAGGGAACACCTCAGATCAGTCGCCAGCCCATCGCAGGGCAGACAAGGACATTCACAGCCAGGAGCAAATTCATAATGCTGAATCATTGAGGAAACCAATGCAACCAGATAGAGTCAGATTGAGCTAAAGTCCTTCTCTAACCTAAAAAGCGTGGGGGGGGGGGTCATGCTTGTTTCGAGTAGGGGTCAACACAGTGGAGACGAACTGTACGTCTCTCTTAACACTTCTTCTAAACAGCCCTATTACGCCCCTAAAAACTAGGACAATGAAGTGCCTCTAATTTTCCCTTTGGCATTTCTTGAGACATATGAGGAAACAGGCACGGGGAGGACATGCAGACACTGGGAATCGATGCCTGCTATACACCCGCTATACCTGAAATGAAGGGGAGAACATGCCAACTCCACACAGAATGCCTTTAAGGGGAATTAAACCCAGGACCATCTTGCTGTAACCTTTGACCGTAAGTGTCCATAGTGCATAAATACACCCTCCTTCTCCAAACACATACCGCACATTAAAGCTACACTATGTAATATCTAACCCCCCCCCCCCCCCCCCCCCCCCCCCCCCCACGACTGTGGATGCATCCGACACCAACTTTAGTTTTGAGAAACGTAAAACTAATACGATGGTATTAAAAGTCCATCCATTATCTTACGCTTTATCCTAAGGGGGGTTCCCCAATGCCCATCCAGGGGACAATGTTTCGGGCGCTGTGCAGATACACCCAGGACAGGGGGGCAATCTATCGCTGGGCACACACTCACTCACACAGACATACACACTCTATATGGGGCAATTTGGAGAACTCAATTGACTTGATCCATGTTTTTGGACTGTGGGAGGAAACCGGAGAACCCGGAGGAAACCCACGCGGAAGCGGGGAGAAAATGGAAACTCCACCCAGATGGGGATTCGAACTGGGAATCCCCAGCACTGAGAGGAGAACATGCTGAACCACTAAGCCACCGTGCCGCCATGGTACCGAATTTTCCGGACCATAAGGCGCACCGGATTATGAGGTGCAGTCTGAATTACGGGGTCTTTCTGTATTTGAGCCACGTATAAGGCGCACCGTACTATAAGGCGCAGTCTGAATTAGGGACTCTATTTCTGTACGGTACTTATTCTGTATGGCAGCATATTATAAAGCACTCGCTAAAACATACGATCTACAAGAAAAGTAAAGGATGCAAAACGCTGATTTATAATTGAAGTTTATTCTATTTAATAAAACACACATTATTTTAATCTCTCTTCTCCCACAAATCCATCAGCGTCCTCGTCTTCTGTGTCTGAATTAAAAAGCTGGTTCTCTATCGAGCACTCCGGCGTTCCCTCTCATCGATGTCCGAGTCCGTCTCGTCTCCGGGCGGCCGGGCGGCGACGACGCCGGCTTTCGTGAAAGCTCGGACGACGGTCACGGCAGAAACCTCGGCCCAGGCGTCCACGACCCATTCACAGACGGTGGCGTAACTCGCCCCGCCGCCGCCTCCCGAGTTTTAGTAAGCGTGTGTTCACCGTCTATCATCCATCGCTCCCACGCCGCCCGCGACTTTACTTTAAACGCCCCGTTTACACCGACGTCCAGCGGTCAGAGTTCTTTATTTAATCCTCCCGGAATGACGGCGAGCTCCGAATTCATTTACTTCACTCGGCTTTTGACGAAACCACCCGCTCGCACAACGATACCTTTATAGAATTTGGAACTCAGTACACGTATAAGGGCGGCACGGTGGCATAGCGGTTTAGCACGTTCTCCTCTCAGCGCAAGGGATTCCCGGTTCGAATCCCCATCTGGGTGGAGTTTCCATGTTCTCCCCGTGTCCGTGTGGGTTTTCTCCGGGTTCTCTGGTTCCCTCCCACAGTCCAAAAACATGGATCAGGTTAATTGAGTTCTTTAAATTGCCCCATATAGAGTGTGTCTGTGTGAGTGAGTGTGTGCCCAGCGATGGGTTGGCGCCCTGTCCTGGGTGTATCTGCCCAGCGCCCGGGACGTTCTCCCCTGGATGGGCATGGGGAACCCCCCGCAACCCTAATAGAGGATAAAGCGGGTGATAATGAATGAATGAGTACACGTATAAGGCGCACCGGATTATAAGGCGCACGTCGGATTTCTGGGAAAATTTTAGGCTTTTAGGTGCGCCTCATAGTCCGGAGAATACGGTATTAAAAGTCCTGGTTAAAGTCACATGTCTGTGAGCCTCGGTGTGTGTGAGTGGATGAAGCTCCGTGCGCCGTCCGTACCCGTTTCATAAGCCTGCGAACAAAAGCTGCTTGATTCCAGAGACGGCCTTCTCTTTTTAAAGCAACCTAATGAAACGAGGTTTACGTTTGATAAGCGACCTAAAGGTGACACGCTTTTCAGAACGCCGCCGAAGCCGCGTAATCGTGCAACAAACGCGTAATAACGCTCGAATGGCCCAAAGAGATCTTTCGTGAGTGCGCCGTGGTAAAAAAAAAAAAAAAAGGACGAAACGGCAGAATGTATTTCTTTTTTTTTTTTTTTTCTCTCGGACGACGCCCGTGATTCACGATGATTTACGACGCACGGTTCCGGGCCCCGGCGCCTCGCCTCGCGTCCGGTCTGTTGTGGTCCCTTATTCCTTTTATTCTATAGTCAAGCGGCAAGTTAACGAGCGGCAGATTAAAAACACATTTCTCAATAAAACAGCACAAATGGACACGGCGTGCTGAAATCGAAAGCGCATTAGTCTAAATACTAAAACTTTCTACGCCCCCCCCACCACCACCACCACCACCACCACCACAACCCCCCCCCACCTCCCTCAGAGGTGCTTTCAATTCCTGAAATTAGCCTCTGCCGATATCCTCGTCTAATGGACTAATAACAAAATGTGATAAAAGCTGTTATTAAGGGCTAAACTGCAGTGAGGACGCGCTCGGAGAAAGAGCAGGAGAACTTCTGCGCTGCGGCGCTTAATGGTTTTCCACATCGAGGAAAAAAGGGTCATTTAAACAAGTACACTTTGTCCTTATTGAACTTGTTTTGTCTGAAAATGGGCCGGAGCCTTTTTTCCTCTTTTCTTTTTTTCCTTTTTTTTTATCCGCGCTCTTTATTTCTCTTTATAAAAGGGACGGCTACAAAGGAAAGAAATAATGTATAAAAAGCCCGACTGGATCCTCGGTGAAGAGAAAACACGTGAAAAACATCCGGCTCGGAGATGACACGCCGGCGTCCCTGCCACTCTGCGCTGTAATTAGTGGAAATTAAAAGGACTAAAAGTCGTTAATGTGCTCATTAATCACGCCGCGTACTCGACTCCTCCCTCGTGGCTCTGTATTCAGGTGAGGGAGAGTTTATGGCATTTGTTTTAACAGAAATGTTTTATTCATTCCTCCCTCCATAATCTTGTGGAACGCCTTCTTCTAGGAGTGGCATGTCATTAATACTCCTGTAGGTGTCCTCATACTTTTTGTTCATATATACTTTTTAATTTAGTGTAGACCAGTGCTTCTCAAATAGTGGGGCACGCCCCCCTAGGGGGGCGCAGTGCGGTGGCTGAGGGGGGCGCATAACAAGATATCACAGAGCAAGTGATATTAAGTGTACTGAATAAACCCTCAAGAGACAACATGGAGAAATATTTAACAGAGATGAGGAGAGAGACGAAGATAACGAGAGCAACAAAAGTCAACCGAAAACTAAAACGAGGAAACAATGTCGAAGCGCATGTAGCAGCGTGAAGCCAAATAAATGAAGGCGTCACTTAAAGACATTACACCTCGATCACGCTGATAACCGCTTGAGTTTTTAAATCGAAAACGTGACGCGCAGAGCCACCCGCTTTATGAAAGCTACTTCAGAAAAGCTGTGCGCTGCAGAAAAGGAAACATGAGTTCTGTCTTGATTATTTTGATTAAAAAAAAACGTTGCTGATGAATTTTTCAGTATCAAATTCCAGTCGGTTCAAAAATGTTTCTAGTTTAAATAAAGATTTCATTCGTTTCTGATACAAACTACAAAACAACGTTAATCAAATGATTCTTTGTTCTCAGTTGATCTATATTTCTTTCTTTTTTTTTGTTTTCTTTATTGTTATAAAAGAGGTGTACTTATAACAAATTTATAGACAAATCATACTACAGTGGTCGTAGTGGACGGGTGGGGGGGGGGGTGAAGTGAGTGTGCGTGTGTGCGTGTGTGCGTGTGGGGGGGGGGGGGCGCAAAATGTTTTCTTTTTCCTAGGGGGGGGCTTAACAGAAAATAATTGAGAATCACTGGTGTAGACTTAAAAGACCTTTATGTATTTTTTACTAAAATGCTGCATCTGAGTACGCCCTCCTTCACTGGTTGCTCACATTATTATAAGTGCAGGGATAGGTCCAGGCCCTTGATTAAGTCCCGTTTCATTGTGCCCTGAGATCGGGGGATGAAACAGGAGTGGGAGCATCGGCGCTTTGGGCCCCGCTCTGCTCCAAAACGCTGAAACTGCGCTCGTGAGGTGTCTCCGCTTCGTCTCCACCGCCGTCTATTTTTACTCGTCCTTTGAATAGATTTTACGATAAATTAAGTGCATTTTACTTTTACAGCCCACACACTCGAAAGCACTCAGATTTCAGCGTGGAGCAAAAAAAAAAAAAAAAAGGAACTGCCAAGGTGCAATTAAGGCCCATTAGCAGAGGCTAATTAAGCAGGGTCACGTTGATATTCGGCGCGGCGATTCATTACGGTGTTCCGTTTCCGACCCGGCCAGGAAAGAGGGGGTCAGGGGAAAGTCATCGGAACGGCGCGCGGAGGGGAGACGGAGGGCGCAAAAGGCTGACGGGTCGCCGAGATGGACGGGAGCGCCGAGGTGGAGGGACGGTGATGGAAGGGGAGACGCATTGCGAGGGAAATAAAATCCCCGAGCTGAAGGAAATTTAATTGATCTGCTTTGAGGTGCCACATTTAATTGTTATCCAACAGAGCGACATGCCATCTTATACCCTCTCTCGCTCCCCCCTGCATTAGCTCACCACATCGCCTCAAGTTCTCCGACTGGAGGCAGACAGTCTAGCCAGTGATGCCTCTCTGTCCACACACACACACACACACACACACACACACACACACACACACACACACACACACACACACACTAAGTCATCATTTATGCCTTCCTCGCTGCCTCCTTCCTTCATCCTCCATTCAGTCTCACTCACATCATCTTCTATAGTTCCCATCTTTATCTACCCCCCCCTCCCCCCCGAATCAGTTGCCCTCACACAGCCAGGGGCTACGTCCCAAACCACCGTTCTGTCTGAAGTGTACCACACGCGTACCATCTCGTTCTAAGCCCATGGGAACGCTTGACTGCCCCTCCGTCCCAGGTAGCAGGTAGAGTTTCCTCCGACGTGGAGAAACCCCAAATTATATTATTTAGA
>JAFMOC010000172.1:167500-382500 GCA_019802505.1 Corydoras sp. C115 | reverse complement strand
TAGAGTGTGTTTGTGTGAGTGAGTGTGTACCCAGCGATGGATTGGCGCCCTGTCCTGGGTGTATCTGCCCAGCGCCCGAAACGTTCTCCCCTGGATGGGCATGGGGAACCCCACCACGACCCTAATAGAGGATAAAGCGGGAGATAATGAATGAATGAAATATACAATCTGATTCCGCAGTGTCAAAACCTCGGGCCACGTTCACAATTCTGCGTTCGGTTCCAGATTTCTGCTCAGATCGGATTTTGCGGCGAGAGACCTGGAGTCCCGCGGGTTCCGATCCGATGTTTTTTGTTCCACCCGTCAGGCCGAGGACCGGGTGCGTATCTGATTGAGGGACACATATATAAGGGACTCAGATCGGATTTGCCAAGTCAGCACTACCATGAAAAAAAACCCAAATCTGATCCGAGTCGTATTAAAGCAGGAGATCAGATTGGAGTCGTAGAGACGATGAGAACGTAGAGCGATGAGAACGTAGAGACGTACGAGGAACGGCGTACGAGGCGGCTGTGCCACATCAACACAACGGGTGTCAAAAGTGATGCAACATGACATAGAAACCACTTATTCTATCTGGGTTTTGTTTGAACTCTTACACTTTGAACAGCAAGGTACAAGGTGCACACACACACACACACACACACACACACACACACACAGGTGTTCTATAGCTTTTCAGCCCGATGGCAAAGTAACAAGAGAACCTTTAGATAAGCTTCTGTTACTCTTCTCCCTCTCTCTTGCTCTGTCTCTCTCTCTCTCTCTCTCTCTCTCTCTCGCCGAGGGGTAAAAGGTTAGGGCAATGTGATGTCAGTAAGAAGAGAACCTCACTCGTCTATCAGAATGGAAGGACTTCACATTCCAGCACCTTAAAACGTGAGTCGCTCAGCGCAGCTCATCCTCCACCTGACCGCATAAAGAACACCGCGTTCCACCGGAGTCGACTCACCGATTCGAACCCTGCCTCATTAAAGATGAGGCGGCGGGAGGAGAGCAAATCAGAAGTCGACGCTTAGTAAATATGTCCTGCTCCTGGCCTCTCGCTGGTGATGCTGAAATCAGTAAATAATGTAAATAATTCCTTAGTAGCTATAAATACATCTCAGTGGCATCCCACAAAGAACAAACCTGGGTCCCATGAATTGATAGCCATTTTTTGAAATTGTTTATAAAAATTTGGTAATCTGGCAAAATACATTTCGCACCGCCTTTAGGTGTGTGTGTGTGTGTGTGTGTGTGTGTGTGTGTGTGTGAAAGAGAGAGAGAGAGATGTAACATGATGAAACCCAAGATATCAGCGTCCGGTTTCACGCTGGGTGAGGTCAGGACACTCGTTCATCTCCTCTTTTCATTCCTTCTCTCACATGTTCACTCTCTCCTCCACCCGTCCAACAAAAACTCAGACTCCTGCAAAAAGTTTCGTTCCCTCGAGTCAAATTCCATCTGCCGCTGAGTTCTGATGTCTGCGCGTCCTAAACCACGGCCACGGGTTATTTTAATAAACTTCACAAATTAAGAAACATTAAATAATCAAAATGTGACCCGTGAAAGGTGACGGCGTGCTTAACTTCCTCCAATTCTTTGAGCAAGTTTAAGAACTTTGTGTTTTTTATTTATTTATTTTTTGTTATTCACACAGTTTAAAGTATTAAAACTACACTGGAATCAAAGAATACAACAAACAACGTAAAAAAAAAGAAGGAAAATCTAATCTCATGTTATTATCCTCTTCTTTGTCCTCTACTAGGGTCGCTGGGGGGGGGGGGGGTCCCCATGCCTATCTAAGGGAGAACATTCCCAGTCAGGACACCAATCTACTGCTGGGCACACTCAACCACAGACACATTAGGGGCAATTTAGTGCAGCCCATTCACCTGGAATCCATGTTTTTTGGACTGTGGGAGGAAACCCATGCTGACACGGGGAGAACATGGAAACTTTGAAACATCTGAACACACTGGAGATTCTTGAAATTCAATGAAATTCAGGTACTGAAGTTTTCACAAATAGGCTCAATGGGGTTTAAATCTGGAGACTGTGCAGGTTCTTCTATTCTATAAAGCCTACAGCCTTGTTCCTTTCCTCTAATGTGGTTCTGACGGAACCCAAAACTGTGTTTAAGGTCATTGTCTGGGGGGGGGGGGGGGGGGGGGGGTAATACAAGGAGCTTTAAAACACTGTAGTATTCCGTTCTTGTATAATGGGACTCACACTGCGGATCCAGCAAAGCACCTCAGACCCTCAGCCGCTCTGGATTTGAATGTGTGTGTGAATATGCTCACGCTCCTGCCCTGCGACAGACCGCTGTTCTGTCCCGGGTATCCCTCCAGCCTTCAACCAGCCAATCAGAGCAGGACCGAGCATCAGCACCGCTGCCTGTGACCCTAATGAGAACCCGCAGCTAAGAACATGAATAAATGAATGTGCTGCATTTTTAATGTGGTATTTATTAAGAAATAACAGTTCACACAGTTTAAGGAACGATTCAATTCATTTCACTCTTAAGTCACGTCGGCGGGTTCCGTTAAATATCCAAACTAATTAAGGGGATGGTTTCGGAATTCGGCCTCTGTTTGTAAATCACGCACTTTATTGAATATAAAGGACTTCGTCACACCTGCAGAGGTATGAAGCCTGTCGCTGGGGACGTCAGCTTTTTGGGGACGGTACTCTACTGTACAGTCCCCATTCCCCATGCCCATCCAGGGGAGAACGTTTCGGGCGCTGGGCAGACACACCCAGGACAGGGCGCCAATCCATCGCTGGGCACACACTCACTCACACAGACACACTCTATATGGGGCAATTTGGAGAATTCAATTGACTTGATCCGTGTTTTTGGACTGTGGGAGGAAACCAGAGAACCCGGAGGAAGCCCACGCGGACACGGGGAGAACATGGAAACTCCACCCAGATGGGGATTCGAACCGGGAATCCCTAGCGCTGAGAGGAGAACATGCTAAACCACTAAGCCACCGTGCCACCTTAACATTATTATCCTAAAATTAAATATTTACCGGCGGCACGGGAGCTTAGTGGTTTAGCATGTTCGCCTCTCAGGGATTCCCGGTTCGAATCGCCATCTGGGTGGAGTTTCCATGTTCTCCCCGTGTCTGCGTGGGTTTCCTCCGGGTTCTCCGGTTTCCTCCCACAGTCCAAAAACATGGATCAAGTCAATTGAGTTCTCCAAATTGCCCCATATAGAGTGTGTCTGTGTGAGTGAGTGTGTGCCCAGCGATGGATTGGCGCCCTGTCCTGGGTCTATCTGCCTAGCACCCGAAACGTTCTCCCCTGGATGGGCATGGGGAACCCCACCGCGACCCTAATAGAGGATAAAGCGGAAGATAACGAATGGATGAATAAATATTTACCTTAATATTTTGTTCCATTGGTGATTCTAATTCAGCCCTTTTTCCTTACAGGGTACTGAACTAGCGAGTGTGTCTAAGTAGTAAGCAAGTATTAATACAGGAGAGTGTGGTTTGGGACACAGCCTGAGATTTTCTTGTATTTTCTTTTAATACAGAGCTGAAATCCAGGCGACTAAAGCCGCTTTTACAAATTCACAACAAGCAGGTGGGTGTAATGATTCTGTCACACGCCGGTGCCACACACACACACACACACACACACACACACACACACACACACACACACACACCAAGAAAATATCCGGATAAAAAGACGAGATTGAGTGAGTCTCTGAAAGCTTTCAACAAATTCGGAGATGACTACGGCTGATTACGACGTAATTACGGACTGGCACCATGATTTGGTAGTTGTATATCGGTCTGCTGGACCATCCAAAAGTGTGAAACGGCGTGGGGTGTGTGTTGAGACATGCTGCAGGGGTGCAACGTCCGCTGTCTCGTTTAAAGACGTTAAATGAAGACAGGATGTCATTCGGGAGCTGAAAGACTGAAGGAGTTTTCTAAACATGTCCAGGGAGGTCTGTGAGGTCTTAATCATTACACTCACACACCGCAGCACATCAGGTATGTGTGTGTGTGTGTGTGTGTGTGTGTGTGTGTGTGTGTGTGTGTGTGTGTGTGTGTGTGTGTTAGATCTGAGTAATGACCGTATGTCATCAGTGTGTTTGTGTATTATTTGGGTGATGTATTCCTGGGCTGTGTTTGTGATTTATAGCTGGGTGAGAGGGGGAACCCTCTGGTGTGGTGGTGGTGGTGGTGTGTGTGTGTGTGTGTGTGTGTGTGTGTGTGTGTGTGTGTGTGTGATTTATATGTCTGCCACACACAGGCTCACCTGTTCTGACTGGTGAGTTAAATCTGCTGATCTAAAGCCACCACGGTTACATCTGAATCCCTGTACGTCGCGTTACTGACTCCAGATCAGACCCAATGATAAACATCTATTCATCAGGCTCATGGAGGTTGCAAGACAACTGTGTCCCCGTCTCGCCCTGTCCCGACTCTCCTCCTCTGTCCACCCAAGCCCATCTTCTCCCTCACCACATCCATGAACCCCATCATGGTCCTGCATCTCCTCCTCCTGCCTGGTGGCTCCATCCTCAGCATCCTTCTGCCGAAATGAACCTCATCCCTCCTCTGCAGATCTCTCAACGACCTCGATCACACCTCCCCAACCTTATCTTCAAATCATCCTCCCCTCCCTGTATCATCTAATAAACCATCTTCGTTACTCCCAATGGGAATCGCAGCATCTTCTTCTTTTGGTTGGCGCCATCAACAAAAAGATGGCTTCTTTTGGTTGGAGCCTCCTGACAAACACTTTTTTTTTTTGCATCATTGACGTAAAAAAAAACAAAAAAAAAGACTGTGTTTAATAATAAGATATAAATATAGCCATGTACCTAATATCCTAATAACAGGAGACATTCGGAACAAACACCATCATCATCATCATCGTGAGAGTTCGTTTTTTGAAGTGTGCCATGTCCTGTGATTGAAACCAGAGCTAGTGCTAATCAAAGAGCAAAACCTCAACTGCATCTGTCTGTGAGCTGTCATGTAAAAGCACCGGAGAGACAGCCACAGGGAGAAAGAGAGAAAAAAAAAATAAGGGGGGGGGGGACAGAGGGAGATTATGTTTCTGTATCTCAGGGCTTCATCTGTCCATTGCCCATAATCACAGTGTATTTACCAGCCACCTTTTTCTCTATTAAAATAATCACTGGCAATTAGGACTAGAATGGACGGGCACATAGCGAAAAATCACACGCTAAGTCATATTTTCCTCCACCTTGCACGCTTTTGATGTTTTTTTTTTTTTTCCGCCAATGGCCGAAGTGCTCGAAAAACCGGCGCCGCTATTAAGGGAAAAAAGGCAGGGACGATTTTTCAAGAGCGTCATGATGAAAGAGAGGGGGAAATGCGAGAGAGTAAAAGAGACAGGAGCAGATCATCCAGAAATCTGTAAAAATGAAGAGAAGGAGACCGGCGGGTTTTTTTTTTTTTTTTTTTTTTTTTTTTTTTTTTTTTTTTTTACCTCCTCACAAAATCACCAGCGTTAGATACAGGAGGCCATTAAGCGCGGCTTTGAAATAAACGCGGCCTGTTCCCCAGCCGCGCCTTAATGACGGCTTCTGTCAAAAGAAACCATCCTGCAGCACGCCGGCCGAGGCGGGCGAGATTTATAGCTTCATCTAAATATTGGGACGGAGGGAACGTCGAGGGCGCAGGTGGAGGAGGATGACGCTGGATAATTCTCACAAAGACAAAACGTGGGCGTGGCCTTGACGAAGCCATGACTTTGGTGAACCTCCGAATCGAACAAGCGCGTGGCGGCTCCGTCATCGCAGGCGTTTGTTTGTTTTTTATTAAAGGCGTGCATTTTGGAGAGCTGTATGCTTCCAACTTTGTGTGGACAGTTTGGGGAAGGCCCATTGTCTGTCCCTGCGTGAGGGAGTCAGGTGTCCCAGTGTCCCAACAACACAACGGATTTATGACTTCAAGTCCCTAAAAGGTTCAGTATTAATGTAGACAAAAGTTTTAGGACACATACATCTTCCGGGGGGGGAAGGGGGGTTCCCCATGCCCATCCAGGGGAGAACGTCTCGGGCGCTGGGCAGATACTCCCAGGACAGGGCGCCAATCTATCGCTGGGCACACACTCACTCACACACACACACACTCTACATGGGATTTTGGAGAACTCAATTGACCTTGATCCATGTTTTTGGACTGTGGGAGGAAACCGGAGAGCCCGGAGGAAACCCACGCGGACATGGGAAGAACATGGAAACTCCACCCAGATGGGGATTCGAACCGGGAACACGGCCAGGTGATTGATTTTATATTGCTGTTTGAATAGGACTGAATGAAACACTCGTTTTATATGCTGCATGTTGTATGCATTTCCTTTTAGAATACTTAAATGAACACTGCGGCACGGTGGCTTAGTGGTTTAGCATGTTCTCCTCTCAGCGCTAGGGATTCCCGGTTCGTATCCCAATCTGGGTGGAGTTTACATGTTCTCCCCATGTCTGTGTGGGTTTCCTCCGGGTTCTCCGGTTTACTCCCACAGTCCAAAAACATGGATCAAGGTCAATTGAATCCTCCAAATTGCCCATATAGAGTGAATCCTCCAATGGATTGACGCCCTGTCCTGGGTGTATCTGCCCAGCGCCCCCCCCCCCCCCCCCCCCCATGACCCTAGTAGAGCATAAAGCGGAAGGTCATGGATGGATGGATAAATGAACACTAATAATTGGGAATTTTAAATTAATTAAAATAGTTTTTAGTTCATTATTGTGATTTATTTAAAAAATAAGTTCTTATTATTTTACCCGCCATTGACCTTCATGACATCAGGTCTCGAAGAATTAAAAATCCAGCGAAATAAAATCGATATCGTCTAAAAGAAAACTGATTGAAATCTTAAAACCTGAGAATCTTAAAGCACTGAGAGTGTTTAATAATCTCTACTCAACCCGTATTGTTTCTAAATAAGTTAGAACGAGCATTCGGCTCTGGTTCGTCAGTCTAAGTTGATCGTCGACGTAGTTTAAAAGAATCGGTTCACGTCAAGGCTGCGCTTATTTCTTCTCCTGCTCTTTTTGTTCAGCTCCTGGTTCTGGTGCTTAAAATGGTTTCAGGAGAGCTCTTTAATTAGCAGGGCATTAGAGAGCGCACTTCATAATCCTCATACAGTCCTCATTTCGTTTCCTCCCGTAGCTATTTGAAATAAAAAGCTCAGCCTAAAAGGCTGGACCAATCCAGAACACTCAGACCAGCCTCACGCAGGAAACATCCTTAAAATTGTGTTTTTTTGGGTTTTTTTTATGGTTGATGGGTAAATAAAATTGCGAAATAAAAGCAGGAAGCTCCACAAACAGAACGCCGAGTTCCAACGCATTTAAAGCTCTTTTTTTAACAAAATAAAAATAAGGTTTACAATGAAGCTGCTAGATCGGTTTAAAGGACAACATCCAGCAAAGTCTCCAGCAGCGGTCTATGCCAACTAACGGTTTAATTAACAGTTTAACAACTCAAACAACTTTTTAACTCTGCACTGCATTAGTTGCACATAGATGCACGACACACTTTAATTATAACTTACAGAACAATTTTTTGTTTATAACCGTACAGTTTACACATTATAAATATATATTTTATTTATTCATTCATTCCTTATCTCCCGCTTTATCCTCTATTAGGGTCGCGGGGGGGTTCCCCATGTCCATCCAGGGGAGAACGTCTCGGGCGCTGGGCAGATAGACCCAGGACAGGGCGCCAATCCATCGCTGGGCACACACTCACTTACACAGACACACTCTATATGGGGCAATTTGGAGAATTCAATTGACTTGATCCATGTTTTTGGACTGTGGGAGGAAACCGGAGAACCCGGAGGAAACCCACGCAGACACAGGGAGAACATGGAAACTCCACCCAGATGGGGATTCGAACCGGGAATCCTTAGTGCTGAGAGGCGAACGTGCTAACCACCAAGCCACCGTGCCTCCTATTTTATTTTTATTTAAAAAAATTTTTTACATTATCCTTTTGCATAACTTTTTGTAAATAATTTTTTACTTAGGCGGCACGGTGGCTTAGTGGTTTAGCACGTTCGCCTCTCAGCGCTAGGGATTCCCGGTTCGAATCCCCATCTGGGTGGAGTTTCCATGTTCTCCCCGTGTCCGCGTGGGTTTCCTCCGGGTTCTCCGGTTTCCTCCCACAGTCCAAAAACATGGATCAAGTCAAATGAGTTCTCCAAATTGCCCCATGTAGAGTGTGTGTGTGTGTGAGTGAGTGTCCGT
This sequence comes from Corydoras sp. C115, assembly GCA_019802505.1. Taxonomy (NCBI): domain Eukaryota; kingdom Metazoa; phylum Chordata; class Actinopteri; order Siluriformes; family Callichthyidae; genus Corydoras; species Corydoras sp. C115. Next base: position 374,258 of record JAFMOC010000172.1, on the reverse strand, counting down.
CCAGCGATAGATTGCCCCCCTGTCCTGGGTGTATCTGCCCAGTGCCCCTGGATGGGCATGGGGAACCCCACCGCGACCCTAATAGAGGATGAAGGGAAGATAATAAATTAATTAATAAATTTTTTACTTTAAATTTTTTTTACTTTTTAAAAAGTACTTACATTTTTTTTACTTCATTTGATTTGATTAGAATTTCAGAATCAGTACTATAGATAACTGAGAACGGACGTCATAGTGGCTGAGTAGAGTTTACACGTTCTCCCCGTGTCTGTGTGGGTTTCTTCCGGGTTCTCCAGGTTTCCTCCCACCAAACATGGATTCAAGGTAAATTGGCTGCTCTAAATTGTCCCTATATAGTGAGTGTATGCCCAGTGATGAATTGGCGCCGTGTCCTTGGTGTACCCGCCCAGCGCCCGAAATGTTCTCCCCTGAATGGGCATGGGGAACCCCTTGGCGACCCTAGTAGAGGATGAAGGATAAAGGATGGATGGATGTAGGGGAAGTTGGATGGAGCTGCAGTTCTCTTGGTGTATCTTGTAGTCGAATTGTGAGGTTTTTCTTCTCAAAAAACAGATTCTAAAAACAAAATAAAAAAAAAAAAAAAATTAAAAACGAGGGGAAAACCGTGCGTTTGTAATTAAAAATGAAAAGAGCCTGAGTAAAGTGTGACATGACGTTTGGACGCGTGCTGTAAGTCTCTCAAACCGAGGCAGTTCGCTCCACATTTAGAGCAGATGGAGAACGTTAGCAGCGCTCTCTTATTGCAAATGCTTGGAGGCTTATTTTAAAATAAACCACTCCATTCCTCTGGCACGCGGGCGCCATATTAAAATGAAACATAACAGATCACGGCGCGCCGCCCCGCCTCCTCCTTCATGATTATTTGATGCGGATTATGATGAACGCGCCGGCGCGCGGTAGCCACCGCTCCGTTTGAGCGATTGGCGCATTTTTATCCATTTGAATTCTACATTTCCATTCACTCTACCTTTTTAATTTAGCGTCTAACGACGCCATTAGAGTAAAAACCCATCTGGAAGATCTTGTGGGAGCGCGGTAATGCGCCGTGCTAATGCGCTAATGTTGTTTGGCAACAGATGCTAAGAGAAAAACACTCGCCGGTTAGAGAGAGACGGATGTTGGCCATCTGAACAAATGTTTCGCGACTAAACCGGCGCAGACTTAAACAGACGAATCGCGAAGCGTCCGGCGGTCGGGTCCCCGTTTCGTAACGAGACATGTTAACTCCAAAATTAAGCCTGATTTGTTAGCCTAGCCGTTTTAGCCGGGTATGGTCTACCTCAAAATCTGAACTTAGATCTTGAAGTACCAAGTGAGGAAGTTGACGGGGAGACTTGAGGTGTGAAGCTAACTGCTCTGTAGCTATAATTACACTAACGAACCCATTCCCATGTCATCGATTAGCCACATTTATTTAGCCTCGTTTTGATGGACTTCTCCAGCAGCCGCTAACCCCGCAGTCAACGGTAATTAAATCCAGCGACTTCAGGTGAAGTGCTGGTGCTTTTTTATTAGCGCTAATTGCTACATTTACATTCTAACTGAGGGGAAAAAATAAAAAATAAAAAAAAATTCACCTAGCGTGCCATTTCCGCTATGAAGTCATATTAGCATTTACACTTTTTTTTTCGAAATATGGCACGCTACCTCGAAAAACAGCCTACAGTCAGGCTTCAGAACAGGCCCGTGCACTTTAATGCGCCTTTTCTCATTCTGACACCTATAGTCTAAATGCAACCCCCCCCCCCCCCCCCTTTCCCCGAGGTGTCTGTTATCTGCGCTCTGCTTTTGCGTCCCGTCTTTATGTCCTTTCATTTCCCCTCCGTCCTTCAGGACGTCCACTCGAGGTGCATTAACAAATCCTCTTTCTCCTCCATTCTGCCGAGCAGCGATCGATCCAAACGCAGTTTCTGCCCCATCAATACGACGACGCTCTGGGCACACCGGCGCTAAAATAAGAGCGCTCTTTAATGTCCCGATGCCATCTGCCTGAATGATGGCGGGATCTTTTTTTTTTTTTTTTTTGTTATCACTCAGCAGAAGCTTTTTAGAGTTTTTTTTTTTTTTTTTTTTTTTTTTTTTTTTTTTTGGAGGATCAGAGACACCGTAGTGCGGCGCTCTGTTCGGGTCTCTCCCTCTGATTGAACCTGAAATCCATCAATGGACAAATGAAACGTAACCAGAAGCTCCAAAAAAAAAAAAATTTTTTTTTTGGGGAAATATCACCAGTTACAAACGTCTGGCAACTTAAATATATATGAGTGTAAATTAAAACCCGATATACTAAAATATCAGGACACCTAGGAGCGCTTACGACATGTTCCAGAGGAGCTCAGAGTATCCAGTGTAGGTGTATGATGGGGTTGATGGCAGGACTCTCATTTAGCCCCGTTGCCATTCTGTGGGGAGTCTGCATGTCCTCCCCGTGTTAGGAAAATGAAACTGTGTATCAGTGTATCGGTGCACTCCCAGTGCAATCACTGGGTACACACTCACACAGACACTCACACTATATAGGGGCAATTTATGGCAGCCATCCATAAAATATGTTCCACTTTATCCACTACTAGGGTTGCGGCATGCTTCCCATGCCCATCCAGGGGAGAACGTTTTGGGCGCTGGGCAGATACACCCAGGACAGGGCGCCAATCTATCACTGGACACACACTCACTCACTCAAACACACTCTATATGGGGCAATTTGGAGAATTCAATTGACCTTGATCCATGTTTTTGGACCGTGGGAGGAAACCCACGCTGACACGGGGAGAACATGGAAACTCCACCTAGATTGGGATTCGAACCGAGAACCGGGATTCGACGAGAGGCGAACGTGCTAACCAGGAAAGAAGTCATGCAGAGTGAACATGGACACTCGGTATCATATATCGGTATCATATCATATCATATCGGTATCATATCATATTGGTGTCATATATCATATCGGTGTCATATCATATCGGTGTCATATCATATCGGTGTCATATCATATCGGTGTCATATCACATTGGTGTCATATCATATCGGTATCATATCATATCGGTGTCATATCATATCGGTATCATATCATATCGGTGTCATATCATATCGGTATTATATCATATCGGTATCATATCGATGTCATATCATATCGGTGTCATATCATATCGGTGTCATATCATATCAGTATCATATCATATCGGTATCATATCATATCAGTGTCATATCATATCGGTGTCATATCGGTATCATATCATATCGGTGTCATATCATATCGGTGTCATATCATATCGGTGTCATATCATATCGGTATCATATCGGTATTATATCGGTGTCATATCATATCGGTATCATATCATGTCGGTATCATATCATATCGGTATCATATCATATTGGTATCATATCATATCGGTGTCATATCATATCGGTATCATATATCATATCGGTATCATATCATATCGGTATCATATCGTATCGGTATCATATCGTATCGGTATCATATCGTATCGGTATCATATCATATCGGTGTCATATCATATCGGTGTCATATCATATCGGTGTCATATCATTTCGGTGTCATATCATATCGGTATCATATCGTATCGGTATCATATCATATCATATGCCCATATCGGTATCATATCGTATCGGTATCATATCATATCGGTATCATATCATATCGGTGTCATATCATATCGGTGTCATATCATATCGGTATCATATCGTATCGGTATCATATCATATCATATGCCCATATCGGGATCATATCGTATCGGTATCATATCATATCGGTATCATATCATATCGGTGTCATATCATATCATAGGCCCATATCGGTATTCGAACCTGGCTCTCAGTGCTGAAAGGCGAACATGCTAACCACCACACCATCATGCCATCCTGTTGGGAAAACGATGAATCCTTAATAAAAATCACTTGCATTAAACGTTCGAGACCCAAACTAATCATAAAAACACATTTGTGATCCTAAAACTAAATTGTAGTGAACATCATATCATATCATATCATATCGGTGTCATATCATATCGGTATCATATCATATCGGTGTCATATCATATCGGTATCATATCATATCGGTGTCATATCATATTGGTGTCATATCATATTGGTGTCATATCATATCGGTATCATATCATATCGGTGTCATATCATATCAGTATCATTTCATATCGGTATCATATCATATCAGTATCATTTCATATCGGTATCATATCATATCGGTATCATATCATATCGGTGTCATATCATATCATAGGCCCATATCGGTATTTGAACCTGGCTCTCAGTGCTGAAAGGCGAACATGCTAACCACCACACCATCATGCCATCCTGTTGGGAAAACGATGAATCCTTAATAAAAATCACCTGCATTAAACGTTCGAGACCCAAACTAATCATAAAAACACATTTGTGATCCTAAAAACTAAATTGTAGTGAACATATCCCGGTTCCTTTGTCCTCATAGTCGCGACCTCTGGCACCTGCCCGGACTCCTAACTCTTGTGGCTTTATGAATTCATTTCCATATAAATGACACGCGTCGCCGAGACGCACGTTTCATGTTCGCACTCAAGCGCATCGAATTAGCCAAACAAAACGCCGTGTAATTGGTTCAATCCTGCCGCCGTCGTGCCGCCGTCGTGTGTGTTAATAGATCTCGATCTCACGCGCGACACTTGACGGCCGAGGAAGCGAGTGGCGTTTGTTTGTTGTGTATTCCCGACGATCCGCTCCTCATCGTCGGCATCATCACCGGCACGAGGGCCGGCATGTTACCGAGCTGACCCGGGGGTTAATAACAGCACTGATAACACAGCTGGGAGAGGTTACAGCAGAGTACACTACATTAGGATACCAGGACCAGACAGACAGACAGACAGACAGACAGACAGACAGACAGGGACGGGGACGAGTGGACAGTCAGACAGGCCTGGTGTACAGACTGATGGCAAAGAAATATATATGAACATATAAAGATTTGGGATGATAGACAGACGGACAGATGAATGGATGGACAGACTGATGGATGATGGACACTATTCTTGAATGAAAGGACAGAAAGACATGTAAAGCAACATAAGGATGTGTGTGTGTGTGTGTGTGTGTGTGTGTGTATATATATATGTGTGTATGCATTGATAGATCATGTTATTATAGTATTATATTCTCATTCTGCTTATCTTAATTACTTTGGGGGTGAGGGGTCAGAGGGTGGAGGAGCCGATCCCAGAGTTTATAATCTGCAGGTTATAAGCAGGTTGCCAGCACCTTTAAAACAACCCGCCATATTAACTCATTAACACCTGAGAACAATTCCAGTTCAGCTGCCATTCCTTTGACCTGTGTGAACGAAACCCATGCAAACCCATGGAGAACATGCAAAATCCACACCGTAAGCACCCAGGCCCTCTGTGCGGGGATCAAACCCCTACCATTCAGTGGGACGCTCCCTGTGCTGAAATTCTGGACCGCTGAATTTTCTATTTCCGTGCGACTAAAACAATTAATAATAGAATTAATTTAAAAATGTCAGTGGTGCTATGTGCCATTATGTATTAATGAGCAGCTGGGTCTGTGTCATCCTCTAATTGTGTGTGTGTGTGTGTGTATGTGTGTGTGTGTGCATGCACGTGCAAGCATAAAAGAACCTTTGTAAGAGCCCGTGTGGGCGGAGAGGGTCTGTAGCGCATCATCAACACAGGAAACGGAGCTCTGCTGGAATGAACCACAAAAACGCTGCCCAAATCACACAGGCACCGCGGGATCGGTTTACCTGTACAGGTGTGTGTGTGTGTGTGTGTGTGTGTGTGTGTGTGTGTGTGTGTAACTCAAACCAGCCATTGTATTCTGCACTCCAGTTACAAATTGCTGATGTGTTAACATTTGCCTTCTGAAAGTTCACTCGTGGGATCTTAAACTTCGGCTCTTTATAAAAATCAAATCAGGAAAATGAACGTCATTGTGGACGAAGTTAAACTCTAATTCTACATTCGACTGTGGTTCCTGCTCACGGTGTTCATGCGGTCGCGAGGCTGACCCCCGATGTCACGATCGGGGCTCTGTGGGAGCCGGTTGCAGGTCCCCTGATTCTTTAGATCTGCTCGTACATTATGTACGTTCTGGATCTTCCCCCTCGTACCTTCACTCTACCTTTTCAAAATACACTCCGACTCGTTCACTTCGCTCCAGTGATGATCGCCGCCTGGCGGTTCCACCTCCCCGAGGAGCTGATTCTCACTCTGTGGCGTTCTCCACTGCAAAATGGTGGAACGATCTTCCCAACTCTGTCCGTAAGGCAGAATCTCTAAACAGTTAAACAGAAACTACTGAAGACGCATCTCTTTAACAAATACCTGTTATAAAAAAAAAAATAATAAAAGAAAAAAAAGAAAAAAAGAAAATAAAAAAAAGGGGGGGGGGGGCGCAGCTTCGAATAACAATCAGGTTTGATGAACTTACAGTATAGTTGGTTTTCTCCATGGCTTCTGACTTGTGGTGTTCTCATTTGTAAGTCGCTTTGGATAAAGGCGTCTGCTAAATGACTAAATGTAAATGTAATGTATATTTCATTTGATTTGTTTTATTTCAGTCATGCTGCTACCTGCAGAAACGCACCACCACCAGCACCAGCACCACCACAACTGCTGCCTTCACAATCACAGAGCAATCACACATTGTGTTTACATAAGTGTCCTGTTCAAAATCTGACATTTAAGCTGGTTTAAAAAAAGGGTGTGTGTAGGGCGGGGCGGGCGGGGTGGGGGTGGGGAGTGGGGAGTTACACCTGTTGACAAAGCCAGGGGTGTACGTTGCTTTGCTCAGTTAATTATTGTACTTTATTTTTAAGTAGTAGGTGACATGATGGCTTAGTGGTTCTCCTCTCAGCGCTGGGGATCCAGGTTCGAATCCCAAGTTTGGTGAGGTTTGGATGTTCTCCCCGTGTTCACGGGGGAGGGGGGGGTTCCTCTAAGTTCCCTCTAGTTCTTCACAGAGACCTTTATTAGAGCTGGTATTATTTTGGTGGGGGCTGAATCATCATACCGCAGTGACACTAATGGGGTTAATGTGTATGGATACAAATGGATCAGACACTGCAGTGCTGCTGGAAGCAAACCCTGTATCCACTCACTGTACACTGTATCAGACACATCCACCACACTGCTTCACCGTTGGACAATAAAGTAAAGCGACCTGTACATTCACACACCTCAAATATAGAAAACCTATCAATTAGGAGAACATACAAATGGAAGCCAGGTGCTTCTCGCTGTCAGAGAGCCATCCACCTCACCGCTGTGCCGGTTTCGGGGGTGAATGACCCGGATTGTGACGTATACAGCGATATGTACCGTATATACTCCGAATGAACGTTCACTCCTCCTCAACTTCAGTAATTAGCGACAGTCGTTAACGTCGCACTCCACGGGGCTAAAATGCCCATTAACACGTCCACGGGCGCTTTCATTAGCGCTGATGGAGCGCCGTGACTCGGGCTTTTCTAAAGATGACGGAGGAAACGCCGCCGAGACTCCTGAATGGACCGAACGCTGAAGTGGCCGCCGAAAAAGCGCCTGGATTTAATTAGCGGTCTTTAACGGCGGCGTGCTTTGTCCGCGCTTGAAAACGATCTGTAAAAAAGGAGAATGGAGCCGGGGGAGGAAGGGCACCTACAACGATCTCACCTGTTTCACTCATTTAATAATTAATAATTAATAATTCTGGCTCACATCCATCTGATCAGCTCTCCACGCCGAAGAGGAGTTCAAACAGAAACGTGTCTAGAAGTTCTAAAGTTCTAATGGTTTACGGTTCCGAGAGGTCTTTCAGTCTAAAGCTACATCAAAAATGTGGGCCCTTGAGCGAGGGCCCTTAACTCACATCGCTCCAACGACAACCAATTGGTCTTACCTGTTGCTGTTTACCTCAATAAAGCTTATTAATCCATTATCTTCCGCTTTATCCTCTATTAGGGTCGCGGGGGGGGGAAGGGGGTTCCCCATGCCCATCCAGCGGAGAACGTCTCGGGCGCTGGGCAGATACACCCAGGACAATCTATCACTGGGCACACACTCACTCACACAGAGACACTCTATATGGGGCAATTTGGAGAACTCAATCGACTTGATCCATGTTTTTGGACCGTGGGAGGAAACCGGAGAACCCGGAGGAAACCCACGCAGACACGGGGAGGACATGGAAACTCCACCGAGATGGAGATTCGAACCGGGAATCCCTAGCTCTGAGAGGAGATTGGCTAAACCACTAAGCCACCGTGCCGCCTTCTTGACACGTTCACCTCTCAGCGCTGGGGATTCAGGTTCGAATCCCAAGTTTGGTGAATTTTGCATGTTCTCCCCGAGTCCACATAGGTTCCCTGTAGTTCTTCACAGAGCTGGTATTATTTGGGTGATGGCTGAATCATCATACTGCAGTGACACTAATGGGGGAAGCCCACGCGGACACGGGGAGGACATGGAAACTCCACCCAGATGGGGATTCGAACTGGGAATCCCTAGTTCTGAGAGGAGAACGTGCTAAACCACTAAGCCACTGTGCCGCCTTCAATAAACTTGCTTCTTTATTTAATGATTTGCCGTTTATTTTCTAACAGGTGCTTTGGTTTTAGGCACAGTGCATTGTGGGGGACTCTGAGTGCCCTTCTGATCAGCAAGTAGAACATTGGATTTTAGGTTTCAGTCATTAAGTGGTGTGTATTTACACCCCTGTTTTGTTTTTTGTTTTTTTTACTTGGTGTGCCGCGGTTGAAATCCATAAAATGGAAAAAGACACGAAATAAAAACAGCAGTCGGCAAATCCAGAGTCGGACGGCCCGCTTTCTAATGCAGCCATCCCCGCCGGGGTGACCCACACAAAGAGCCGGCGGATCTCATTAGCCCGAGTTCAGGAGGCGCGCGATCCCTGCACCGCCATAATAAACATCCGTGTGCGCACGAGTCCCCCCCCCCCCCGTCACCTCGGTGATACCGCACCGACAGAACCCTCCAAATTGCACATCAGCCGTGTTTTTCATCATACAGTTGGACATGTTCACGTTCCGTCCTCCGCCTGTTGGAGTAGAACTTAGAGCCGAGATAGCGTTCCATTTCTACAAACGACGCTCAAGCACCCAGCCACGCCGGCACGAAACTCCGCTTTTGTCGCTTCTGTCCTTGGGTGGAGAGTTTGGGGAAGGCCGCTTCCTGTTCCAGCACCAACAAAGAACCGGCCCTCACAGAGTCCAGACCTCAACCTCATCCAACGCCCTGGAAATAAATTACAATAAAATGGCATTTGGCTGGGTGGAGTTTCCATGTTCTCCCCGTGTCCGCGTGGGTTTCCTCCGGGTTCTCCGGTTTCTCCGGTTTCCTCCCACGGTCCAAAAACATGGATCAAGTTAATTGAGTTCTCCAAATTGCCCCATATAGAGTGTGTTTGAGTGAGTGAGTGCGTGCCCAGTGATGGATTGGCGCCCTGTCCTGGGTCTATCTGCCCAGCGCCCGAGACGTTCTCCCCTGGATGGGCATGGGGAACCCCACCGCGACCCTAATAGAGGATAAAGCGGGAGATAATGAATGAATGAATGAAAATGGCAATTGGGCGGCACGGTGGCTTAGTGGTTAGTACGGTTGCTTCTCAGCGCTAGGGATTCCCGGTTTGAATCCCCATCTGGGAGGAGTTTCCATGTTCTCCCCGTGTCCACGTGGGTTTCCTCCGGGTTCTCCGGTTTCCTCCCACAGTCCAAAAACATGGATCAAGTCGATTGAGTTCTCCAAATTGCCCCATATAGAGTGTGTCTGTGTGAGTGAGTGTGTGCCCAGCGATAGATTGGCGTCCTGTCCTGGGTGTATCTGCCCAGTGCCCGAAACGTCGTCCCCTGGATAGGCATAGGGAACGCCCCCCCCCCCGCAACCCTAATAGAGGATAAAGCGGAAGATAATGGATGAATGAATGAAAATGACAACTGCAAATCGTGACTGCACGGTGACCACCTCTCAGCTCTGGGGATTCTCGGTTCGAATGCATCTGCCCACCGCCCGAAACGTTCTCCCCTGGATGGGCACACTCTATATGGGGCAATTTGGAGAATTCAATTGACCTTGATCCATGTTTTTGGACTGTGGGAGGAAACCGGAGATCCCGGAGGAAACCCACACGGACACGGGGAGAACATGAAAACTCCACCCAGATGGGGATTCGAACCGGGAATCCCCAGCGCTGAGAGGAGAACATGCTAAACCACTAAGCCACCGTGCCGTCATATCATATATCATGGTTAAATGTGTTATGGTTGTTATTTTTGATGCCGCTCGTTTATTAAAGCCCTTCTTAAGCTTAATTTTTTAATTATCTCGATCCGTGTAATAAAGCCAACTGACTTTTATTAGTATTCAAACAAGCCAATCAGCATTCAGAACTATCTAGCGCTACTTTTTGTTGTTTTCCAGTATAATCCAGCACTCAGTAACCAGGTAATCCAGCATCAGTTGCGTCTTCAGCCTCATTCTTGGTCTTCCAGCACAAACCACTGACCCGTTAAATCCAGCATTCCGTGGCTTTCGGGAGCTTTGTGTGGGTTCCGTTGCCTTATTTTGCGCAGTCCAGCATGTGGTGGGGAATCAATCCAGAATTTTAAATGTATCCTGATCATTTGATTAAGAAACCGTGTAAGCCGGCAGGTCTTATTTACTCTCTGGTTGAGAACTCGCTGGATTTCATACCTCATCCTGAACAGATGCTTCCAGGATGAACCCAGGCCGTGATGCCTCGTAAGGTCTGGCCGTTAAATCCAGCATTCCGTGGCTTTCGGGAGCTTTGTGTGGGTTCCGTTGCCTTATTTTGCGCAGTCCAGCATGTGGTGGTGAACCAATCCAGCATTTTAAATGTATCCTGATCGTTTTTTTTGCTGATATTTATTGAACACCCGCCTCTTTGATTAAGAAACCGTGTAATCCGGCATGTCTTATTTACTCTCTGGATTTCATACCTCATCCTGAACAGATGCTTCCAGGATGAACCCCGGCCGCGACGCCTCGTAAGGTCTGGCTGCAGGCGGGGAATCCGGCGCGCGGTTCCAGATGCCGAGCGGTAAATAAGGCCGGCGTTCTCATTATCTCCGCCGCGGAGCTGGACGTGCACATCCATCCAGCGCTCACTCCAGCTAAAGGTTAAGAGTAGTTACGAGGAGAAGTAATGTATTATTAACATGCCTTTCGCTCTGAAGTACCTTTTGATATATTTTCCTTGGTAATGAAAGCAGGGGGGGTAGATCTGCTCTCCACTCGCACTGCCTTTTCTTTTCAACCTTTATTCCTTGCTTGTGAGTGTGTGTGTGTGTGTGTGTGTGTGTGTGTGTGTGTGTGTAGCAGGGCTGGAGGGGAGACAGTAAACAGGTCTGTAACAGTCAGAGATGTATCTTACATTACTGCGCTTTCATTATGAAAACCTCCGAGGCATTCAGGGCATCTGCCCGCGAGGATGCCATTCAATTCCCCCTCTATCTCTGGCTCTACCTCTCTGTGCCCACTTCCCCCCCCCCTTTCCTCCCCCCCCGCCCTCTCTGTGATGTTGTTAAGCTGCTGATCGAGTGAGGAAAATGGCTGTTTGCTGTCTGATCCTGGAATGACAAGGTGTTGGGTGCGGGGGGGTGGTGGTTGGGGGGGGGGGTCATGTATTCAAAAGCAAAAGAGGGTCTATCTCTTTCTCTCTTCTCCTTTATGTGATGGAGAATAATAAAGGGATGGAAAGAGAGAGAGAGAGAGTGAGGGGTCCGGTGTGTATGGGATATAAGGGTGAGGAGAGGGATTTGGGATCGGAGGTGTGTGTGTGTGTGGGGTGGGTGGGTGGGGTGGCAGGGGGGGGGTGCGGTACTCAGCATTTCTATTGAAAGCATTGCACTCATTAAAGCCGTCAAAAGACGGGAAATTAGCCGGCGACATGATGAAACCAATTACTGATGTCTCACTCTTGAAAAGACGGACGGACGGACGGACGGACGCCTCGAGTAACAAATACATAGATAGATACAGCCTAATAGTTTAATCTGGATAAGTGAATTAATAGACAGACAGACAGAGAGAGAGAGAGGGAGGGAGAGAGACACAGAGACAGACAGGTAAACAGGCAGACGGAGAGAGACGGACAGACAGAGAGGAAGACAAACAGAGAGCGAGCGAGAGAGAGACAGACAGACAGACAGATCGAGAGAGAGACAGACAGGCAGAGAGAAAGACAGGTAAACTGGCAGAAAGAGAGAGACAGACAAACAGCGAGACAGACAGAGAGAGAGAGAGAAACAGACAGACAGAGAGAGAGCAAAAGACAGACAAACAGCGAGACAGACAGAGAGAGAGAAACAGACAGACAGAAAGAGAGCGACAGACAGATAAACAGCGAGACAGACAGAGAGACAGACAGAGAGAGAGAGAGAGAGAGAGAGACAAACAGCGAGACAGACAGGTAGAGAGAGAGGGGCAGACAGAGAGAGACAGACAGGCAGAGAGAAAGACAGAGAGAGAGAGAGAGAGAAACAGACAGACAGACAGAGAGCGACAGACAGACAAACAGCGAGACAGACAGAGAGACAGACAGAGAGAGAGAGAGAAACAGATAGACAGGTAGAGAGAGAGACGGACAGACAAACAGCGAGACAGACAGGTAGAGAGAGAGGGGCAGACAGAGAGAGACAGACAGGCAGAGAGAAAGACAGGTAAACAGGCAGAAAGAGAGAGACAGACAGACAAACAGCGAGACAGACAGAGAGACAGACAGAGAGAGAGAGAGAGAAACAGACAGACAGACAGAGAGCGACAGACAGACAAACAGCGAGACAGACAGAGAGACAGACAGAGAGAGAGAGAGAGAGACAGACAGAGAGAGAGAGAGAGAAACAGATAGACAGAGAGAGAGAGAGAGAGAGAGAGACAAACAGCGAGACAGACAGGTAGAGAGAGAGGGGCAGACAGAGAGAGACAGACAGGCAGAGAGAAAGACAGGTAAACGGGCAGAAAGAGAGAGACAGACAAACAAACAGCGAGACAGACAGAGAGATAGACAGAGAGAGAGAGAGAAACAGACAGACAAACAGCGAGACAGACAGAGAGAGAGAGGGGCAGACAGAGAGACAGACAGACAGGTAAATGGGCAGAGAGAGAGATAGAGACAGACAGGCAGACATATAAAATAACTCCACCTCTAACATCAACACCTCTTGATTTCTGTGTTGATTTTATTAATTTTCTGTCTCTCTGTTTATCATCGTCCTCAGCGTCTGATGAACGAATGAATGAATGAATGAATGAATGAACGAATGTCCGTGACGCGGCTTTTTAATTTCCGTTAAACTGATCGGCGCTCAATAAAAACTCTACATTTAACTCTCTCTCGTTCGCATTTGTTTCAGACGCGGATCGACCAAGAAGCTTCGCGTCTGGAGCCCAGTTCAGTCCTGTGGAACCCCGTGTTTGTGTTTAACGCCGATGTCAGCCATGACAGACTTATTAGCATCTGGCGGCGGAGCGATTTTCTCTTGCGCCACTCGAGCGTCTCTGTATGACAGCTATTTGCAAGGTTAATGTTCCTGAAACTCGGCACCCATCCATCCAACCCCCTTCCCCTGCCCCTGCCCCTGCCCCTCTCTCCCCCCGGGTTTTTTTTTTTTTTTTTTTTTTTTTTTGTCCTCCTCACTCTTTTGTGCCGTGCCGCGTTACAGTTTCATTAGCCCTCTGGATGCGTCCCGTCCCGCCATAATGTTGTCAAATGTGACACGTTTCAAATTATCGAACCCGGGTTCCAGCGCTCCTGGCATCCGGCGGTCGAGCGCCGGCTACCGATCCGTCATCGGCGTGACGGGAGAGCAACAGATCCATCAATAATCATAATAACAATAATAACAACAAAAAAAAAACGTTACGCACAGCCAAGCGGCATCGGGAAACAAACCCACACGCCATCCGGAGTTTACAGAGGACGTCCAGGTTGCCAAACATTTAGAATTCCCTGTTAAACATTGATTATGGGCACACTGCAGAGATTTGGCATGTTCTCCTAATGCCTTTGTGGGTCTCCTCCGGATGTTTTCGTGCCAACTGTACGTTTCTGAAATAAGCAGACCACCGATCAGACCGGAGCTAAGGGAGTAAATCTTTTACTTTCACCCTTCGCGGGTAAAAAAAACGCGGCCGTTTGAAGTGGTGAATGAAACGTACGCGGCACACAAAGCGCTCAAAAGTAGCTCCAAAGTGAGAGATCGCCGGGGCGAACGGCGGCGGCGGCGCCCGCACGGCCGCCGTCGATGTAAATTCACCCGGAGATCGTTACGTTCCGGCGGGAAAATTGCGTAAATAGACACTTTTCAGAGGGCAGAGAGAGAATTTTTTGGGGACGGGAAAGCAGAGCATCGCGCTGCTCTTGGTGTGAAATGGTGCTCTTAACGACCCGGGAGACCCCCGCCATCAGTGTACGCAACCCCCGAATCGCACCCGCCATCCACCAAATGGCAGCGACGCTAACGCAGACTTCAAACAGTGATGACAGGCTGTAATTTCCCCATTACAGAAATGAAAGCCGCCTTGTTCTGTCACGCTCGTCCACTCCTCTCATCTGTTCATCTCATGCCAACAACCTGCAGTTAGAGTAATGATCACACACTCGGGCGCGTGCAGCACTGTATTTATACACCGGGAGGACGTCGCCCCGACTTTCACTCGGTCCGTGGAATCCTAACGCGCCTCAAACATCACTTCCAGCATCCGAACCTCAACACGATCGCCGAAAATCAAACACTATCCAGGTGAATAAATAATAAATCGGATTAAGCTCCAACGCGTCGCCGTTTAAAGCCGTTTCCGTTTCATTTCGCTGAAAATATTTGCCGGATCCAGTTTTTCGAAATGCGGCGTCCACGCCGCCAGTAATTGCAGTCGTTTCTGGCAGAAGCTCGGCTGCATTATCGACAGTCCGCTAAAACCTTTTCTCAGGGCACAACAGTGTTCGTGAAGCAAAAGCGCCGAACAAACAAAACAGGACATTTTAGTGAACTACACTAATCACTGGAAGTAATTATTTCTCTTTGGCCAAAAATTCGCACAAAGCACATTCAGCAGTCTGCACACAACAGACCAACAGAAACTAAAGACCTAAAGCATCTATTTGGACATTTATCCCGACAACAGACTTTTATTTTTACATTAGAGATGAACAGAGGCTTCTGAATTAAGTGTGCACTGATGCACCCTGTCTGGCATGGTCCTGCTAAAATAACCATGCCCTTCTCAGTAAAAACCCTGATGAGGAGACAGGATACGCCCTGGTGTCAATAACACTCAGGTCATCCATGTGTATGTGTCCCCTGGTACTCCTATGTTGCACCCATCACTTCTAACACTAAATATAGTTTTAAAACCTATGTTTAAAGGCTGATGTAGACACCAAATTCAAAATTTGGTTATGTTGAAAATAATAAATAAATAAATAAATAATAAATAAAAAATGTTTGGAAATGGAGTGGGGAAGACAGAGCGAGAGAAAGGAAAGACAGACAGACCCCCCCCCCACACACACACACACACACACACACACACACACACACACACACACACAGACAGTCTCACATTGACTAAGGTCTGTGTACTGGAGATCATCTCAGTCACAACTAATCGATAGAGTGCATCTGTCTTCCTTCTTACAGCAGTGTGTGTGTGTGTGTGTGTGTGTGGTATAAGATTTTTTAGTTACACTATAAAATTTCTTACACTTGTATATAAATATATATAAATAAAGGAATATACTATATATATATATATATATATATATATATATATATAGTATATATAGTAGTAGTATATAAAGTAATATATGTATATAAATATATATAAATAAATGAATATACTGTGTATATAAATATATATATGCTAAATTAATATGGTATGAAAACTGACTTGACAAATCTAACTCTATCTATCCATATTAACAGCTACGTCTCTGCTGGATTTTACCAAAATTGAGAAATATTCAAGTCTTGATGTGAGGAGCAGAAAGCCCAAACCAGCCCCCTGAATGTGACCTTTCTACCACATTAATCACGACAATACTTTAAATGCTTAGAGTTTAGTAAACAACAACGCGATTATCTTGCTAAACGACGGCCAGCTCAGGGAGAAACAAAGCGTTGACGCTGTTACGTTGTCGTCAAACTTGACAAGAGTTACAAAAAGTCTCAGGCTAACTTGCGAACAAAGCGTAGAAGGTAACTCTAGAGGTTCCACTTTCCCGTTCCTGCCCAATAAACAGAAAACATTCCACAGTAGCATGAAATTCCTGCTCTGACATGTTTACTAAGGCTAGTGCAAGTGCTATCGCTAACTCCGTCAGTGTGCTAGCCCTCTAAAGAGCTTAAGAGTGGCGTGTTTAGTAAACAGTAGCATCATTACCGTCTTAAGCCGCCATGCCGATGGGAGAAACATCACGTCGCTCTACATGACAGCTCGCCTTTAGGGACTCGGCCCTCACAGGACTCTCTAATAACATCATGCTAATATGTTAATGAGTCGTGTAATGCAGAGTAAAGAACCGTTCTTCTTCTCATTTGGCCGTGAGTGGGTAACATGACGCTGCATTAATCCAGCTCAGCTGAGCGCGAACACTAATTGCAGGAAGGACAGAACTGCTAACTTCCTCTGTCCTTCAATTACTCCTGTCCCGCCCTTTTTCTTTTTCCCTTCAGTCACTCCATTCTCTGCTCATGAAGCATGTCGTTCTCTCATATTTCAGGCGAAGGAAATCAGATTTGGCTCTCTGATCAGTGACGTGAGAAATGTTAAAGGTTATAAGGTTTATTCAGCAGACTGACAGGTCAGCGGTGTTCATGGAAAACCCTGACTAAGCAATTAATTCGTAACGTGTTTCCTAATTCGTAAATGGTGGAACGATCTTCCCAACTCTGTCCGTAAGGCAGAATCACTCTGCAGTTTTAAAGAAACTACTGAAGACGCATCTTTTTAACGAATACCTGTTGTAGGGAACAAAAAAAAAGGAGGGGGGGGGCAGGAGCAGCATCAAATAACAATAAGGTTTGATGATTTTACAATGAGGCGGCACGGTGGCTTAGTGGTTGGCACGTTCGCCTCTCGGCACTAGGGATTCCCGGTTCGAATCCCCATCTGGGTGGAGTTTCCATGTTCTCCACGTGTCCGCGTGGGTTTCCTCCGGGTTCTCCGGTTTCCTCCCACAGTCCAAAAACATGGATCAAGTCCCAGCGATAGATTGGCGCCCTGTCCTGGGTGTATCTGTCCTAGTGCCCGAAACGTTCTCCCCTGGATGGGCATGGGGAACCACCCCCCCACCCACCCACCCGCGACTCTAATATAGGATAAAGCGGAAGATAATGGATGGATTTATCTATGCAGTTGGTTTTCTTCATAACTACGGACTTATAATGTCATTTGTAAGTTGCTTTGGATAAAAGCGTCTGCTAAATGACTAAATGTGAATGTAAATGTAAACTTGTGTACACTACATTTAAAAGCCATAAGGTTACGTTGAGTTTACATCTGCGTTACGTTCAGGCCTTTGGCAGAGGCTTTTATCCAAAGTGACTGACAAATAAAAGAAAGAACACCACAGGTCAGCAATTTAAGAAGTAACCAGCTGAGCTGCAGAGTTACGACTCCTGACCATTTGGCCACGTGAATCAATGTCTAAATTTCTTTCTATCTTTTTTTCTTAAAATTACAGCATTTGCTTGAAGATGACATGTGTCTTCGGGTGTCTCTTGAAAATGCTGACTGTCCTACTGACTACTGACAAACTGCGGAGATTATTCCATCGTTTGGCAGTGACGAAAGACAGAGTGAGAACTGGCACCATGATGAGATTAAGGCACCAGATTGTGGTCTTCCCTGGTTTTTCTTTGTTTTCTTGGGATCCTGACTGATTTATGTCATCACTACACGAGGGTACGCTGCCAAACCATTGCATTCATTCATTCATTCATTCATTATCTTCCGCTTTATCCTCTAGTAGGGTCGCGGTGGGGTTCCCCATGCCCATCCAGGGGAGAACGTTTCGGGCGCTGGGCAGATAGACCCAGGACAGGGCGCCAATCCATCGCTGGGCACACACTCACTCACACACACACACACTCTATATGGGGCAATTTGGAGAATTCAATTGACTTGATCCATGTTTTTGGACTGTGGGAGGAAACCGGAGAACCCGGAGGAAACCCACACGGACACGGGGAGAACATGGAAACTCCACCCAGATGGGATTGGAGCCGGGAATCCCCAGCGGTGAGAGGCAAACCTGCTAACCACTAAGCCACCGTGCCGCCCCAACCTTTGCATTAAAACTGTAAATAAACAGAATAATCCCTTAAAATAATCCCTTAAAGATCACTATTGGTGTTACAAGTCGGTGCAGTAAAGCCGGAAGCTAAACTAAATAGTCTTTAAACTGCACTATAAATATAAATAAATGAAACTATAGTATGAATCTACGAGCTCTTTATTGTAGGTGATATACTGATGACAAAAACCCTACAAAGTTTTGCATTTTTAAAGGGTGGATTGCCAAATTTTGTGTATTGCGTTGGTTTTGTGCCCATAGCATTCTGTCAGATCAGCGTTGATCAGTCACTAATCCCTCCCTGAAAGTCTTCAGATCTGTTTTCCCCTCCTTGTGTCTACGTCTTTCCATCCTAAAGTCTCGTATTACCTTCTGAATGACTGCCGGTGATTTATATTTTTATTGGGCGTCTCTTTAGGAAGCTTTGATCAGAGAGGCTTAAAGGCTTTCAGTCCTAAAGCCAGTGCCGTTAATTCAATGCGAGTGCCATCAATACCGAGATTAATGTGTCACTGTCACTAAAAAACACAGCTAAAAGTCCCGCTTCAATGCTACAGCATGCACCTGCTGTTCGGCTAGAATTTCAATGCCCTGGTGCTTCAGCTGCCCGTAGCTCATTGAAGACCAGATATCTTTAAAAAAAAAAGTGGAACAGCAGGCTTATTTAAAATGTCAGGTCTGGTTGGAGATGACTTTTCACTAGACCATCAGCTGACTGCCAAAGCTGAGGAAGAAGACAGCATGACGGTGGCACCATCATGTACTGAAGTTCATTCATTCATTCATTATCTCCCGCTTTATCCTCTATTAGGGTCGCGGTGGGGTTCCCCATGCCCATTCAGGGGAGAACGTCTCGAGCGCTGGGCAGATAGACCCAGGACAGGGCATCAATCCATCGCTGGGCACACACTCACTCACACAGACACACTCTATATGGGGCAATTTTGAGAATTCAATTGACTCGATCCATGTTTTTGGACTGTGGGAGGAAACCGGAGGACCCGGAGGAAACCCACGCAGACACGGGGAGAACATGGAAACTCCACCCAGATGGGGATTCGAACCGGGAATCCCTAGCGCTGAGAGGCGAACGTGCTGAACCACTAAGCCACCACTGCTAACCACTATTTTTTTTTAATAAAGTGAGTGATGTATGTGCATTTCAGCACTGTGATGAACAGGTTACCTGTCCTGGATGCCCCCCTCAGCTGTTTTCCAGCAGCCCTGTGTGGGTTATTCTTGGTCCACCGACGTCCCCGAAGGTGTTTAAAAACTCCAGCAGCACTGCTGTGTCTGATCCACCCATCCCACGGCATGCAGAACACACAATCACCCATTAGTGTCAGTTTTGAAAATGATTCAATATCAGATTCTCAGAAGCGAAATGCAGAGCATTGTGCGATACGAGGCCCTTCGAGGGTTTCAGTGACCGAGCTGTGAAGTCTGATGGACAGGTGATTAGAGTTGCGGGCTCGGTGTACAAAGAGAACATAAGGGGTTAGAGCACACTTCCCCGAGGTGTCTTTGTGTTGAGGATTTTCGGGTATCTGATGTGCACTTGTCCTCCCGTACATGCTGATGATGGATGGACAATAGACTGGATACACTCAGCAGCGCTGTGGTCTTTGATGTTTTTTAACATTAATTGGTGAATTAAAGGCTTAATCTTTTAAACAGATTTAAAATAACTAGAATTATTTATCTCCTGTACTGAACTACATTTCTGAGGCGCTTTATTTTGAGTATCAGCATTTGATTTATTTTATACAGTCAGACCTGAGTCAGGTGTTCTGATCCAGTAGTTTTACCTGCTTTATTGACCCCGATTTGTAATCGACCAGGGGTAATTAGGCTCCGCTATTTAATCATTCGGGATTTGCCAGATGCACTTTGTTGTTTTACAGGCTTTTAAAAACTTGATTGTTGATAGCGTCTTTAATTTGGAGCTGGTTCTGTGTTGTGGTTCTTTTTATTTGTGTATATTAGACTGATTATTTAATTATTAAGCTGCTAATAAATGTGCATTATTTCATCCCATCCACCCTGAGCAACCTGCTACAGGAAGAACGGGGTGCACGTGAGAATCCCCCCGGCCGACTTAAACCTGTTATTACAAACAAAAGGTGTTTTAACCAAATCTGAAGTGGTTTAATGCGCCGGTTCTCGGTCCTGATCCCGGAGAGCCACTGCAATCAGCTCCTCCCAACCCACCTGATCCAACGAATCGGCTTATTACCTGCCCATTATTAAATTAAAGGGATATTAAATTAAAGGGATAAGTTAAAGCTTTGTAGGGTTTAGAAATGTTGTTTTAAAACCTCTGCAACAAGACTGGAACTGAATTTAAAGTAACATCTATTAGGGTCTGTGTAAGGAAATGCAAATCTGAATATATATATATATATATAATATATATAATATATATAATATAATATATATAATATAATATTAAATATGAGGAGGTTGAATGCTTTCATACGACACTGTGATTTCATATCATTAATACCCACTGCTTACCTGTAAACTCATCTGTCACCTGTTCTCTACTTACTCTCTCTTTCCACACACACACACACACACACACACACACACTTACACACACACACTCTGCAGATTTATTGTAATGGAGGATTGTGTTACCAAGCTGAAGATCTTCTCTTCCTTCCCACAGGATATAACCTTTGATCACAGGACCTTTAACCTTCTGGGTTAAGCCGCTCTGTACTAATATGATTTTAATGTGATAACTGTCATTCTAATTGAGCCGCCGGGTAAAACTCTCTCTGTGTTTGAGGTTTCACTCTGTGTGTGTGTGTGTGTGTGTGTGTGTGTGTGTGTGTGTGTGGGTGTGTGTGTGTTTTGCGAAAGAGATAATTTTATATGGATTATATAATAACTGGCTTTATTATTTATAAGTTAGAATCTAAAATATAACTGAAATTTGCTTCTCTCAGTTATAATGATCTGTAACACCCATATTTTTATATTAGCTGTCCTATTTTTGCATTTCTCACACAGCGCCCCTGGTGGTTATACTTATAACTTGGTTCTACTTATAAACACTTTTCATGGTCATACTTATACTTTTGGTTATACTATAACCGCCCCTATAACCGCCCCACTTTTTAAATAAACAATAAATCTAGCATATATATATATATATATATATATATATATATATATATATTTTTTTTTTTTTTTTTTTTTTTTTTTTTTTTTTTTTCCCCACACATGGTGTGGTGAAAAATTTACTTTAGAACCTAATATCTTTCCTACTATGTACATATCGTTACATCACTGGATCCTCTGAATTACGAGGTGGTTTATGAGTCATAATGCAAATATATCTACAGGGTTTTTTTTTTCTTTTCTTTTTCAAGGATGAGCTTAAACTATTTAAAGAGTAATGTAACTGTACAACAACAACAAAGCCTCATGAAGCAATAAGTATTATACTATAATATATAATATAAATTAATAAGTATTACACCACTTAAACTTATAAATCAGAGAATCCTTTGATGCACAAGAGAGAAAGGTTTAGAAATGATCTGAGATATATTCAAGTTTTGGGTATTATTTTTTTAAATATATATTTATTAAGTATGTGATGTGCATGTGCTTAATGTTGAGGTAGAGTTTAATGTATCCACTGCAGCCATCGGAGGTCTATTATCACAGAAGTGAAACAGAACATGGGACAGTTTTATAATAATAACTTTTTTTATTTTTGGTTAAACCCCATGAGAGGATTTAGGATGAAACCTTGTACAAAGTTTACTGATTAAGGGCAGCGTTACCTGTACACAGCGTGTGTGTGTGTGTGTGTGTGTGTGTGTGTGTGTGTGTGTGTGTGATCCAGCCTTCTTCCCTTTTTAACATAGAACACATTTGTAACCATTAGTTGCTTCTCTTGTTTCATGTTCTGTGTCGTCTCGGGGCTAACAGCGACCCCCGAGCAAGTTGGTGTGTGTCTGTGTGTATGTGAAAGAGAGTTTATCTGGTGCCTCCCAGTCCCGCTGTGTGTGTGTGTGTGTGTGTGTGTGTGTGTGTGTGTGTGTGTGTGTGTGTGTGTGTGTGTGTGTGTGCATATGTGTGAGCAACCTGATCAGCCCTCGGGAAGCTTTTAGTTGGTGAAGGTAAAAACAGCTCTTCAAAAGAAGTGTCGTTACATTACAGAGTAATTAGTGTCCCTACATAGACCTGCTTAACACACTGTGTGTGTGTGTCCTTGTGTGTGTGTGTGTGTGTGTGTGTGTGTGTGTGTGTGTGTGTGTAGAGGTGTAAAACTAGTACTAGTCATGAAATAAGTAACAGTTAGGTTTAACCACCCTGCTGTCTGCTTCTCAGGAACTACAGCTTACAAAACCTGAATGGAAACAAGAAAGACCTGTCCACACGCTGTCTGTCGTTCGGCTGCGTCCCAATCCCACACTGCTGCCCTACATAGAAAGAGAAAGGCAGAGCAACACCTTAGACAGGATGCCCTTTAAAAAAATTTTAATTTTTTTTATTTAATGAGATACAGATATTCAGTCGGCCGTTTACTCCATCACTTGGGATTTTGGGGGTAACAGCTTGTGACAGGGCTGATGCTTATCTCCCTGCTTCGCTGAGAGGTGGGTCCAGCTGAGGGGTGCAGTATGGTGGCCCCATAGCCACCCCAAAGTCCTGAGATGAAAAGCAAAAGGTGGGGGAGCACATGAGACAGAGCGAGATGTTTTTTTAGTTTTCTTTTACAGAGACATGGCTGCACATTTGTAATAAAGGTTTGCTCCATCATTTGGGAGCTTAAAGGGGGAGGTGGGTTGGGGGCAAGCGGCGATGCTTGTCCTGTGTTCTGACAGGTTGGTCCGGTCAAGCAGCGTGGCACAGCGGTTTGCATGTTTTTCCGGTGTCTGCCTGGGTTTCCTCTGGGACGTCCAGTTTTCTCTTACGTTCTGGACGCGTTGATTTCCCCAAGATGCGAATGTGTGTGTGAATGTGTTTGCCTGTCTGCCACGTGAAGGCGGAGAGACAGAGGCTGCAGGTGACCGTAGAGCCCCGTTGTGTTTCACTGTGTATTTTACAGTATGGAAAAAAATTATGATTGCATTAAAAACAATTAATAATTAAGATTTCTGATTTTTGTGTTGATATTATCCCATCAGCACCATTGGCTTTTTGACTTTGACTTTTTTCTTTTTTTTTGGTTTGCACAGTGAGGCTCGTTGCATTTCAGATGAATGCAAAACAATTTTTTTTTTTCTTTTTTTTTTAATAAAAAAATAAAAATTAATTACAATTTTAAAATAAAAAAAAATAATAAAATAAAATGTACAAATGAGAAAGCATGAGTCATTTCTGACCAGCTCCATTCCACCCTCGCCCCCCCGCCACCGAGCATTGTGGGTAATTACCTCTTTAAAGGAAGAGGAGATGCCATGTTGGATTAAGAAGAGCCGGCCGAGTCTGACTCATTAGGTCTAATTATGATCCAATTAGAAACATCGTTTAACTAAACGAGCAAATAATGTGGGGGCGAAGGAGTGCGGTAAAAAATTACAGCTTTTAAATAGAATAATGAGTTGCCTCCTCGTCCACTCCCGAAACGAGAGAGGCCTGAGAAAGCGAGAGAGAGAGAGAGAGACTGTGTGCGAGAGAGAGAGAGAGAGAGAGCTTTAAGCCGTATTTTAGCCAAACGCAGAATTCGCTTTCCATGCGAGAGTTCCACTGGCTGCTTTTAACGATGGCTGAGCTTAGAAATGTACAGCAAAGTATGTAGAGAAGCTGATGGACCACAGGCCTCACAGGAGCATGTCTGAGAGGTCGGGCACTGATGTTGGATCCGAGGAAAAGCAGTTTGATAGGATTTAAGCCAAGGATTTGGTTGGTTTTTTTAGACTAAACCCGTATATTTATGCCTTTATGAACCTTGCGTTGTGTACTGATGCACAGTCCTGCTGAAAGAGAAAAGGGCCTTCCCCATACTGTTTCTAAAATATTGGAACCATTTTCCCAGGGCGGCGGCACGGTGGCTTAGTGGTCAACACGTTCGCCTCTCAGCACTAGGGATTCCCGCTTCGAATCCCCATCTGTTGGGTTTCCATGTTCTCCCCATGTCTGCGTGGGTTTCCTCCGGGTTCTCCGGTTTCCTCCCACAGTCCAAAAACATGGATCAAGTCAATTGAATTCTCAAAATTGCCCCATATAGAGTGTGTCTGTGTGAGTGAGTGTGTGCCCAGCGATGGATTGGCGCCCTGTCCTGGGTCTATCTGCCCAGCACCCGAGACCTTCTCCCCTGGATGGGCATGGGGAACCCCATGCGACCCTAATAGAGGATAAAGCGGGAGATAATGAATGAATGAATGTCCCAGGGCCTAATTTTCTCCACCTGTGGCAATAGGACTAAATAATAAATGTGAATTTTATGATTAAAGGTGTGTTTCTAGTATTTTGGTTGATGAGGGGGGCATTGAAGCTATACTTTAAATCTGACAAAATGCTCCCATGGAATTATGGAATTATGGAGAACTACTCTTTGGGTCTCTTTTTAAAAACTGACAGAGCTGAAGAGAGGGGTGTAAATAAGCCCCTCCCCCTTCTTGGCCCCTCCATTTATCTCTGATATAAGGCAGAATCAGTATAAATCACTTATCCATTTCAGACATTAGAGGGAATCTACGGTGGCTCGCACAGGCCCCAACGAGCACTAGAACCCTGTTTAACCTTGTTACACTCCCTACAGATTCATTTAGTGCAAAAAGCAGGTCTGTGAACGTCCGTGCGCTTTCTCAGCTCTCGCGCAGGTCCCGGTTTCATCAGTTATTAAGCAGCGAGATGTCGTTCCACTCAGCAGATCTGGGGGTTTTAAATGCTCCTGTATTTTACACAGACATATTTATGAGCTAGAAAATCTGCAGTGATGCTACACATCATTCAGATGTTCACACACTCCATTCACTCCACACAGCTCCAAATGCATCTCCACTTGTTCGATTAGCGACACAATCTGTGATTAATCCGGTTCGATTTAGGGGCAGACTTCATATTGTGATGATGACTTGGTCACTTGTCCAAAGTGCACTTTACATCACAGAAGGTAGTTAGGTTAGTGGGATGTGCGTGCTCCTGATTTTAATATAACGACATGAAAGTAAAGGAGGTTATGTTATCATTTAAATAAAACCCACAGGTTAATATTCAAAACACAAGCAGTAGTTAATAGAGGTATACATTGGTCAATATGAACAGTGTGCGTGTGTGTGTGTGTGTGTGTGTGTGTGTGTGTGTGTGTGTGTGTGTGTGTGTGTGTGTGTGTGTGTGTGTGTGTGTGTGTCACTCAGGTGTAACATTTTAACTTCAACATGATAGGACAAAGAGATACCACTAAACCTTCCAAACTGACTTCTTCATTATCAAATTACACTGTAATTATGTGTGTGTGTGTGTGTGTGTGTGTGTGTGTGTGTGTGTGTGTGTGTGTGTGTGTGTGTGGCTCGTGTACTGCATGTAATTATCCCTAATTACAAAAGCAAACCCACCATCACTGTAACACAATCTAAACATATGAAGTGTCATATAAACACAACAGTTAAAAAGGTTTCACTTTACAAACAATTCATCGCCTTTAGATTTAACCTTTAATATATAGCATGAGGCAGCACGGTGGCTTAGTGGTTAGCACGTTCTCCTCTCAGCACTAGGGATTCCCGGTTCGAATCCCCATCTGGGTGGAGTTTCCATGTTCTCCCCGTGTCCGCGTGGGTTTCCACCGGGTTCTTCGGTTTCCTCCCACAGTCCAAAAACATGGATCAAGTTAATTGAGTTCTCCAAATTGCCCCATATAGAGTGTGTTTGAGTGAGTAAGTGTGTGCCCAGCGATGGATTGGCGCCCAGTCCTGGGTGTATATGCCCAGCGCCCGAGACGTTCTCCCCTGGATGGGCATGGGGAACCCCACCGCGACCCTAATAGAGGATAAAGCGGGAGATAATGAATGAATGAATGAATATATAGCATGATTTGTTGTTGGTCTGATTTCTGAGACTATAAACAGCTTACATGTCGTGTGGATGCTACAGTCATATTCTTATTGAGAATTTAGGAATTTGTAAATGCTTTCTACCTGTCTCATTGTGTACATGAGCCTTTTTACACCTCAAGTTGCCCTTCCAGCTTTGCAGCTGTCACTTGAAAGGGTTTCTACAAAATCTTGAGTCTGTCTTTGTAATTTTTGGCCCATTTTTTTAGAAAAGCACTTGTGAGGTCAGGAACTGATGTTGGAAAATAAGTCCTGGTTTAGGGAGCACAGGAACCTTCTCCATACCGATCCCACTGGAACCAAGCATCTGTCGAAAATGTGTGTCCATGTGCCAAATTTTTATTAAAAATATCAATTTAATAGTAAAGAGGTGTGCGCTTTACTATTAATATAAATCCCTCAGTCATGAGAGAAAATTAGAAAAAAATATATACAAACCTTTAAAATCAGCAGTGGGTTGAGAAAATGAATCCAATGAGAGTTAATGAAGTTTAAAACCAAATTTTAGAGACTTTAGAGACATGCACAGGATGCTTCGATCCCACAATCTTGTGAGAAGAATAGGAAGAAAAATGTGACTAATGGGTCGGGATTTGTGAAAGATGAAGGACATTGTGTTTACCAAATTTCCTAGACACCTATGTCAACAGCTGAGCAATTCCTCTGGGTTCTGTGGATTAATTATAGACTGTTGTTCCACTTAAAGAAGGTGGAGGATCTGTGATGGGATGTCCTTTTTCTTCCTGTCAAAAAGCTACAGCTTTGTGTTGGCGGGATCGTCCTGTAAACGAAGGATTAGGAAAATATTCACATCTGAACAGATGATTCCATTGACCCCAAAAAACCATTAAGGAAGCACTTAGAACGAATCTGCAGAGCTTTAGAACAAATTTGTAAAGCAGTTTAATTCAGTATTGTATTATTTTACCTATATTA
Organism: Corydoras sp. C115; assembly: GCA_019802505.1. Taxonomy (NCBI): domain Eukaryota; kingdom Metazoa; phylum Chordata; class Actinopteri; order Siluriformes; family Callichthyidae; genus Corydoras; species Corydoras sp. C115. Next base: position 346,938 of record JAFMOC010000172.1, on the reverse strand, counting down.
TTTTCAGTGTGTTGTAAAGTGTTCACAAAACATTGAGACCTGTTACAATAAAATACTTCAAACCCTTTTTCAGTCTTAAACAACAGAGCTGTCTGTGTTCTGTGTTGATCCCTGGCTTTAAATTAACACTCTAATAATAATAATAATAATAATAATAATAATAATAATAATTATTCATTCATTATCTCTCGCTTCATCTTCTATTAGGGTCGCGGTGGGGTTCCCCATGCCCATCCAGTGGAGAACGTTTCGGGCGCTGGGTAGATACACCCAGGACAGGGCGCCAATCCATCGCTGGGCAATAATAATAATAATAATAATAATAATAATAATAATAATAATAATAATAATTCATTCATTCATTATCTTCCGCTTCATCCTCTATTAAGGTCACGGTGTGTGTGTGTGTGTGGGGGGGGGTATTCCCCATGCCCATCCAGGGGAGAACGTTTCGGGCGCTGGGTAGATACACCCAGGACAGGGCGCCAATCCATCGCTGGGCAATAATGATGACAATAATAATAATAATAATAATAATAATAATAATAATAATAATAATAATAATAATAAATTTCTCTCGCCACAAACCCACTTTATTTGTGCAACGTTTGAGTCATCGACTATTTATATACAGAGTATGAAATATGGGCGTAAAATAAATACATTTCAGATTATTATAATAAGTAAACAGGTGGAATCGTGATGAATATAATCTGTCTGCCAGGTTTTGTGTTTTATTTCCCACGTGATCGTCTCTCTTAAACCTCCTCAGATTTCGGCGTGACGCGTCTCTCCGCGCTTTTGCGGATCCTTGTGCGCGTTTCACTCTGAAGGTGAGATGAGTGCCGCTTTTTTTATTATTATTATTATTAAACCGCAGCACGCCGAGGGCCGCATGGTGGGGTAATAAAGACGCGTCTGTATTTATGGCGTCTCCTCACCAGACGCGTAAAACTGAGCGTAATAAAGAGACATGGAAATGGAGATGAAGGTACAAAATAGCGCGTCATACACACGGTGTATTTTTAGGTCGTGCGCAGAAGGGCAGCTCTGCTGTTGGGACACACGCGGGAGCATCTGAGGTTCTCCCCCCGAAATTCTGGAGGTATAAATAAGAGGGGCTCCGCGAGCGCGGGCGGCACGGAGAACACGCGTAACGGTTATTATAATGCTGATGATGACTTCGAGGACGACGAAGGGATAATGGTGTCCGTGGGCTGCGGAGTCAGAATTCGGCTTTGTTGTAGAGGCTGTAGAGGGGCAGCGGGGGCAAACTGCCGCCCGGGTAGTAGAGCGGCGTCGGGAAGGCGATGGAGCGCGGCACGGGCACGCGCAGCAGCGAGTTCTCGCGCAGGACCAGCGGCACGCCCACGAGCGCGTGCGCGTGCGCGGCGTTGGCGGCCTCGAGCTCGGCGGAGATCTGGCGCTTCCACTTGTTGCGCCGGTTCTGGAACCAGGTCTTGACCTGCGTCTCGGTCAGCTGCAGGCTGGAGGCCAGGCAGGCGCGCTCCGAGCTGCTCAGGTAGCGCTTCACGTCGAACGTGGACTCCAGCTGGTAGACCTGGCTGCGCGAGAACACCGTGCGCGTCTTCTTCTTGCTGCCCACGCCGCCGCCGCAGCCGCCGCCGCCGCCGCCCACGCCCACGCCCACGCCCCCGCCTCCTCTGTCCGCGCCCTCGCGCTGCGACTCCGTGGAGGCCGGCGACACGCGGCCGCCGCACGAGCGCTCCAGCTCGCGCTGGTGGTCCTCCCGGTAATCCGGTAGCAGGGACGGCGCGAGGTGATGGGGCCCGCGGTCGGGCACATCGGGCCCCCCCGAGAGGAGAGCCTTGGTGGCACCTGCGGCAGACAATGGAGACGTCAGACTCGCGCGCACGCTTTCATGTCCCATTAGTCATAACAAGAATGAGATAATTAGCTATTTCTGTTACCAGGCTACTTTATATAGTCTGGTTATTATTACTAGTATTATTATTACTATTATTATTATTATAATTATTATTATTATTATTTATTAGCTCTAGCGTTACATAAGGTTATGCATAGGCCTATCATAATTGTCGTTTGTTGTTGTTGTGTGTATATATATATATGCAACAACAACAATAAACGACAATTATGATAGGCCTATGGATTACATGATAACATTATATATATATATATATATATATATATATATATATATATATATATATATATATATATATATATATATATACATTATACAGTATATACACATTATACAGTATATACACATTTATATATATATATATATATATATATATATATATATATATATATATATATATATATATATATATATATATGTATGCAACAACAACAGTAAACGACAATTGTGATAGGCCTATGGATTACATGATGACATTATATATATATATATATATATATATATATATATATATATATATATATATATATATATATATATATATATATATATATACTTTTTTTTTTGCAACAATATGCACATTTTATATATATATATATATATATATATATAAACATATATATATATATATATATATATATATATATATATATATATATATATATATATATATATATATATATATATATATATCCATTGTGTTGGTATTATGATATCGACCTGCAGGACAATGTAATCCGATAAGGCGGGTTTATCAATAAGCGCACTTGGACCGAATGCGGGAAACGCCTTTAATTGATGGAATTGATTGTTCTAGTGAATTTTTCTGCGTCGGGTTCTAATCTGCGAGCGGATCTGCGGAGCTGCGGCTGTGAGAGCCTCTCTGAGAGCGCCGCAGAGCGCCGGGTTAATTTGCACGGCTTCATCCAGGCCGGAAGTGAAGGAAATCAGGTTCCATTTAACGCTCGATTGCGGGAGAGGTGGCGGGTGTAATTAAACGATCAGACTCGATTAAATTCGGCACGGGGCACAAAAACAGCGTGTTAATGACGCCGACCCCTGACCTCCTCCGATTAAAATGCCGACTGAAAGCCGAAGCGCTTCTGCGGCGTTGTGCCATTCCGTGTTATCGAATTCGTTTTTAAAATGCTCTGGAAAGCAGAAGTGTTTCACTGAACAGCCCTCAACTTCAACGTTAGAGATCCGGTTCAACGAGAGCGACGTGTCCCGCCGTTCGATTATTAACCACCGGAGTGATCACCCCGTTACACGCGCTCTGATGGATACGGACAGCCTGTTACGTCATTCAAATCCACCGACTTCATTTTCTAGGTGACAATTTTAGACTCGTTTCAATTGTTAATGCTGTTTATTACAAACAGGACACTTTACACAATATATAGTTTTCGATATTTGAATTAAACACAGAACGCTGTTCTCGTTAATTATTAAATTGTAATATTCTTAAATGATTCTAACTGCACGGACAATATGATGGTTTCATCCAACAAACGTCGGACTATTTATTCAGATTTATTTTTGTACGATTTTAAGCCATTTTATTTATAAGTTCGAGTTACAGTTGTCCTGTCAATAGTTATAATCATAAGTATTGTATCTAAAACATTTATCAGAATTGATCAGGATTTTTTTTTTAAATCTGCTTGAGAGGCGTGTCCCAATAATAATTGAGTGCACACTAAATGACAGCAGTGTAATTCCCTTTAAACTTCTCCATAATGCAATAAAAAAAAATATATATATAGTTTATAATAAAGGGAAAAGTTTTATAATAAAAAAAAAAATACATTTGAAACTATAGAGATCTGCGGAACGGTGCTTACCGAGGCAGGAAAAGGAAAGCGCCCGGTGCCGGGTGCACGGCTCCGGTAAGCCGGACTCGGAGCAGCAGCAGTCCTCCGCCCCGCTGGCTTCATCCTCAGAGCAGGACACCGAGAGTGCGCGCTTCCGCTCCCCCGCGGCGGGGCTCCTCGGCGGGTCCTCCGGGTGAACCGGGTCGGCCGGTGTGCCCAGGATCGACCGGATGGTGAAACTGGAAACCGGCGCGCTGGAGCACTTGCTTCCGCTGTCCTGGGAATTGGTGCTCATTGTCGCCTCATAACAGAACCGAATAGTCTCAGCCGACGTGGAGGTGTTTACAGAGACGCGCTCAGACTGGCGCACCGATCAGGTCCATGCAGGCTGCACCACTCACTGCGCGCCTTCATTAAAACACTTTATTCCGCTGCCATTGATTTGGAGATGAAGGCAGGCCGGCGGTTTTACTTTTTGCTTAAAGCGCATTAAATTTTTGTTAGTAGGCTCCCTATAGTTTCCCGGCAGTGCTGGCTTTGGTGTGCACTTTCCCCGCCGTCTCCGCGTCCTCGCGTTGGCCGCGCGCCGGTGGGGGGGTAACGCGCGCCCCCTAATTTGAATGCCGGTATGAGCGCACTTTGGCCAATGGCACGCTCAAGAGTGAGCCCGCAAATTTCAAACCGGCCGACAGTCCTGCTGGATCAATCTGAGAGGATTCACATTCGCTCTTATGATAAAGAAGTATATTTATTTTTATTCATTCATTCATTCATTATCTCCCGCTTTATCCTCTATTAGGGTCGCGGTGGGGTTCCCCATGCCCATCCAGGGGAGAACATCTCGGGCGCTGGGCAGATAGACCCAGGACAGGGCGCCAATCCATCGCTGGGCACACAGACACACTCTATATGGGGCAATTTGGAGAATTCAATTGACTTCATCCATGTTTTTGGACTGTGGGAGGAAACCGGAGAACCCGGAGGAAACCCACGCGGACACGGGGAGAACATGGAAACTACACCCAGATGGGGATTCGAACCGGGAATCCCTAGCGCTGAGAGGCGAACGTGCTAACCACTAAGCCACCTTGCCGCTATGTATTATTATTATTATTTTTAATTATTATTAATTCACTCTGCATGTATCTGCATAGGGTTGTTACCGCTTTTTAATCCCAAAAGATGCCCCTTTTATTGTGCATGTTGTTCCATAAATATAATACGGCTTTAGGTTTACTGTTATAATAAAAATGCTATAATAAAACCTTTTCATTGCGTTTTAACGGGTCCCAACCTCACCACCATTTAGACCCATTAATTAATTGATTGCAGGTGCGGTCACACGCCCCGCCCCCTGAACACCTTAAACCCTTCACCCCACCCCCATCCCCACCCCCCGGCTACAGCCCCAGACCCCCGCGCACCCAGCTGCTTCCTAAACATTCTAGTTAGCGCGGCTGTGAAAGTCAAAGAGCAGCAGCAGCGATACGGACACCCCCCCCCCCTCCCAAAACATTTGTAATTAAATATAAACTGCAAAAATGTTTATTTACATTTTACATAAAGACATATTAATAATATGTACGTTAAATATGTGTTCTGGTTATACGCACTGATTATAAAACTAATACGGTTAACTCAGTTTATTTAAATAATAATAATAATAATAATAATAATAATAATAATAATAATAATAATAATAATAATAGGCGGCACGGTGGCTTAGTGGTTTAGCACATTCGCCTCTCAGCGCTGGGAATTCCCGGTTCGAATTCCCATCTGGGTGGAGTTTCCATGCTCTCCCCGTGTCTGCGTGGGTTTCCTCCGGGTTCTCCGGTTTCCTCCCACAGTCCAAAAACATGGATCAAGTCAATTGAGTTCTCCAAATTGCCCCATATAGAGTGTGAGTGAGTGAGTGTGTGCCCAGTGATGGATTGGCGCCCTGTCCTGGGTCTATCTGCCCTGCGCCCGAAGTGTTCTCCCCTGGATGGGCTTGGGGAACCCCACCGCGACCCTAATAGAGGATAAAGCGGGAGATAATGAATGAATGAATAATAATAATAATAATAATAATAATAATAATAATAATAATAATAATAAAGGCCAAGGATGAGAGGAGAAGGAAGAGTAGCGTTCTTAAAATCTAAATTGAATGCGGTAAATATGAGTAACACGCATGCGCAACGATAATTTCCTCCCACCCGAAAATATGACGCATTCAAATTGCTTCCCTTCGCAAATCTAATAAAAAGGCTTTATTTTAAACTAACTTACTAACGCGGCAGACATCCGCTTACAATGACACGGGTTACTGAAAATATAATGGGTTCGTGTTTATGAAGAACTTCACTTCCCAACTAATGACCTGCCCTTAAAACGGCGCAGGCGCGCGCGCGTTCTCCTCTTTCGCAGCTTTAAATGGGCATATCTATCTGTAATAACTTTACCATTACTGCTTCTATCGATCAGATTTATTCTGATTTATACATGCCCGCTCGGAGGGAAATGCCCATCGAGACGTGGTATAGTAAAGACAGATGGAGCGGCTTTTAATCTGAACATCAAACATCAATAAATAGCATTAAACGCGGACACGCGCGCGGCGCTTATGATGATATATGAGGAGCGCGAGTTTAAAATTACAAGAGAAAATGACATCAATATGTTCGGTAAAGTCCAAACACTGATGATGTTTCGATTTTCAGAGAGAGAGAGAGAGAGAGAGAGAGAGAGAGAGAGAGAGAGAGAGAGAGAGATAATGGAGTTAAAGACCAAAGAGTAAATATTGTGAAAGGCAGACAGATGCAGGCCAATAGAGAGACTGGTACTTGACCAAAACCTTAAACCTTAAATGAATATAAAGCCATTCGGACCTTTACATTTTCGACAGACAGACATGATTCATGTTTGGATGCAGCGCCAAGGAACGGAGGCTGATGCGCAGTGCCACGTCATAGCTCCAGAATCAGAACGCTGACTTCATACGTCATCAAATTAAATAATTGTTTCTTTGAAAGTCTTAGTCACGTAAACGTAGAACTGAATCTGACTCGTAAGTCAAAAGTGGTCTCATGCATTTGTAAAATCATTTGACTCTAAAATAGAAAATCTATTTTATTTTTCAGACCCTAGTTTAGTCCCGTTAAATTTAATCTAACGGGAACAAAATTGAAATATGCAATATTATGTTTGCAGTATTAATTAACCTTCTACACCAGATTATAAGGGGGGATTGGTTTAGAGATTCGTCCTCTTAATTAATTGTAATCTTATCGGGATACTCACCTCAGTATTGCAACGGTATCAGATCAGCCATGTATTTGAAACGGTACCATAAAGAGTTAAATAAACATTATGAAATATTATATAAATATTATAGCTGTAGGAATGTTGAGTGTTAACATTTTGAATGTTGAGTGAATGTTAACGTTTTAATTCCAGTCCAGGTCAGAATTTAACCTTTTAGATTGATATCAGCATGTCTTGAGATTGGAACAATATTTATAGACCGAGTTTCCCAAAAGCATATTAGTCTTCGGGACATCTTAACAAGAGAGAGACTGTTTAGAGTGATGCTCGCTTTACCACCCAGGAATCATCTTGCTTTCGGGAAACCGAGCGGAGATCAGAAGTTCTAGATCATGGGATCCGATCAGAATCGAAATAATTTTGTATCGGATGTCAGATAAACAAAATCCCTTAAAGTGTGTTTGTGTGACTGATTATATTCTCTAACTCTCTCTGTCTCTCTCTCTCTCTCTCTCTCTCTCTCTCTCTCTCTCTCTGTCTCTCTCTCTCTCTCTCTCTCTCTCTCTCTCTCTCTCTCTCTCTCTCTCTCTCTCTCTCTCTCTCTCTCTCTCTCTCTCTCTCTCTCTCTCTCTCTCTCTCTCTCTGTATATGTGTTTAATGGTTTTCCAATCTGCTCTTCTGATAGACTCATCAATTCCCATAGGAGAAATTAAGACCCCCACCCACCCATCACTTCCAACACACACACACACACACACACACACACACACACACACACACACACACACATTCACACACACACTTTCACTCTTTACGAAACCTCAAATTAAAAACACAATTTAAATTTAAAACGTTTCAATCAGAAGTGACCTGTGTTTCACTTAAACACCGAATGATGAAGATCTGCACCTCAAACGCTATCAACAAGCATGTGTGCAAACACTTTCAGCTAACACACACACACACACACACACACACACACACACACTTACCTATATTTCAATGTATTAATTTCAAGGGCACGGACTATAGAATAAAGCATTATGTACATGCTGGTCCAATGGTACAATGATTTGCGACACTTCAGTTAAACAAATATTAATAGTTCATTTAACCCATAAGCTCAAACTATTCTGAAGTTGTAACTTAAAGCAAAAAATATTTGCAGAACCTAAAAATTCTAGTTTATAAAAAACAGATTATATAAAGACAATTAATAACTCGTTGTTGTTGTAAACAACTAATGTCGATGATTTTTTACATCCAATATAGACACCGAATGATTTCTGCTGTTACCAGAGAACCTTTTATTGTGTGTTGAACAGGTTTAAATTGTTAGACTTCTTTAGTGTACACTTTAAATAGTTTAGGACACACTTCTTTAGTTTTGGACACGTTGATCTTTCCAACTTTGTGGAGACTGTTTGGGGAAAGCCCCTTTCTGTTTGATGCACTAACCGATTTCTGTCATCACGTCGTTGATTGAGATGGTACGGTGTTGATAAACGTATGGATGACACTTCACAGCCCCGACTTCAGCCCCATCTTAATCCTTTGCGCGCCACTCGTCCGATCTCGTAAACGCTATTCTGGATTAATGTGCAAAATTCCCACAGGTACATTTCCTCTCCAAAATCTTGTAGAAAGTCTTAAGTTTTAAGATTGGAGCTGTTGTAGCTGTAAAGCAGGATTTCCTTACGACCCTTGTAGTAATGTAGGTGTCCCAATAGTTTTGTCCATATCGGCCTGAAGTGTACGAGGTTTAAATTATTTTATGTTTTTTTTTTTAATTACGTTATTTTTTGTTTATCTCCTTTATTGTCTTGAATTGTAGAATAATCGTAGGTCGTTTAATGGAGCTGCACTTATGCGCAAAAAAATAGATCAAATGTATTATTTTATTTATTCAGTCGATTGTTGCTTTTATTTTGGTCTTTAATCGCTCTGAGTTTTTAAATAAACAAAATTAATTAAAAAAAAACAGCTGATAACCTCGGAAAGACGTGGACGCGGACACAAATCCATCTGAACAATGCACACTGCTCACCTGTTTGAAAATCTAAACATGGCACAGTTCAGACACACACACACACACACACACACACACACACACACACACACACACACACACAAAGACTCCAATAAAACGTTATAACTTTTAATCCACAACAAGAATCATCAATACAATATAAAAATCCTTTCACTGTACAAAGCAACTGTCATTAAATATTGCATTTTATTATTTACATCCCAAACTGACAGTTCAGCTGTAGTGACGTCATTCTGATTCACCGCATTCTACATTGCCGCTGAAATGTTAAATGCCCGGATGTTAAAACGTCGCCTTTTATTTATTGAATCTTATTTTAAATTGTTCGTATGAATTAAAATATTTTCATGTCATCCTCTTCAGAAACACACACACATCCTCACCAGCATGGGGGGGGGGGGGGGGGGGGGTAAGCAAAAAGAGTAAAAAATAAACTGAAAAATAATATTTACCGGATGCTTTTATAATAATAATAATAATAATAATAATAATAATAATAATATAAACAACAATAATAATAATAATAATAATAATAATAATAATAATAATAATATGAGTTTTGTGTCACATTTAAGAGCGATGCTTTAGAAAAATAGTTGTCTCTATTTTTTTTTTTTTTTTTTTTTTTTTTTAATTAAAGAAAATGTCCTTTTTCTATGGTACACGTTCTCCTGCCGTCTCGGTGCCAAAAACGTCTATGTGCGTCTGAGCAGTGGCACGTGGGCCTGCGGGTAGTAAAGCGCGTGCGGGAAGGCCAGCAGCGGCGTGGCGGCGGCGGCGGCGGCGGCTGCGCTCTGCGCGCCCGGCGTGCCGTCCGCGCCCGGCGCGCTTTCGTGATAGAGCACGGGTACGCGCACGATCCGCTGCGGCTGCGGCTGCTGGTGGTGGTGGTGGTGGTGTTGGTGGTGCGACTGGTGGTGGTGCTGGTGCTGCAGGGTCGCGTGGCTCAGGCTGGCGGCCTCGAGCTCGGCGGCGATCTGGCGCTTCCACTTGTTCCGGCGGTTCTGGAACCAGATCTTGACCTGCGTCTCGGTGAGGCGCAGCGAGGCGGCGAGGCCGGCGCGCTCCGAGCTGCTCAGGTAGCGCTTGACGTCGAACGTGGACTCGAGCTGGAACACCTGGCTGCGGGAGAACACCGTGCGCGTCTTCTTCTTGCGGTGGCCGGGCTTCTTGTCGTCTTCGTCCGTGGTGACGGCCGTCGCGGCGGCTGCGCGCCCGTCTCTCTTGCGCGTCTCCTCGGCGTCGCTCTCCTCGTCCAGCGCCATGTCCTCGCCGCTTCTCGCACCGTCCTCCTCCTCGTCCTCGTCCTCGTCGTCCTCGTGCTCCTCTTTGGTTTCGGGGTCTGAACGCAGCTCTGGAGAATCTCTTTCTGAACACGTGCTGCCTTTATCTGCAAATTAAAAACAAAGTTACGCACTGCTCGTTCCGCGAGTCCTCTATATAACTAATAAAACAGAGCAGGATTTATAATTTAAAAGTAAAATCACGTTTTGTGGACGTTTCGAATCTGAGCCCTTTTCTTATTTTTCAAAACAAAGCTGTATGTCGTCGTTATTTTTTTATTTATTTACAAAAATAGCATTGTTTTTGTCGTTTTGATTTTGTTTCGTCGTTTAACAAAACCAAACATCTGACAGAACTCTCTTGGAACATGTAAAAATCTGCCTTTTTTTTTTTGAATTAAAATACACATTATTGTTATGATGTATTTCCAGAACTGTGTGGTTGTACGTGGCTTTTTAGCCTCGCTGTCTGTTGTAATTTTGTAATAATAAGTTTTTTTTTTCTATTTGTCTACATTTTAATAGAAAACACAAAATGGCCTGCGACATGTGGATGACGTTTGAATACGTCGCTTTCACGAACAGACCTGAACGAGGCGATAACTATTTATGATAATAAATAAACTCGAGTAAAGTCGTTTTTTTTTTTTTTTTTTTTTAATTGCGTAAAAAAAATATATATATATAACATTCGTCAGAACAATGAAAATGCACGCACGTGCGAAGCGTCAATACATTAATGAACGGTTTGGTACAGAGGCATGGCTTTACCTGCGGCCCTGTACAGGTGCGCGGATGCCGCGGTGAGCGCGTGCGGCGCGTACCAGCCCGCGCGCTCCAGGTAAGCCGGCAGAGCCAGCCGGTGCGAGTTCAGAAGCTCCAGCCGGGCCAGGCTGAAATCCCCCAAGCCGATGCCCAACCCGACGCCCATCCCAACTCCGATTCCGAGCTCCGGTCGGCCGCTCTTGGCCGCTTTGGGTTTGGTGTCGCAGCTCAGCAGGTTCCGGATGGAGAACGGGGAGTCGGCGGGAGAGCCGCGCGGCTCCGGCATCACGGCGGCTTTGAGGTCGCGGCTTTTGTCGTCGAGAAGCGTCGGGTGCGCGTGCAGTCCGTTTCCGTCCCGGGGCTTAAGAGGAAACGGGAGAGGAAAATCTGTAGAGCATGTTGAGAGAGAGAGAGAGAGAGAGAGAGAGAGAGAGAGCGCTCTGGATGCAAGACAGAGAAAGCGTGAGGAATGAAGTGAGAGAGCACATCAGCTAAGTTAAACAGAGAGAGAGAGAGAGAGAGAATGAGAGAATGAGAGGGGGGGGGTAAGCGAGAGAGGGAGGTCCCTCCACTACTTAAGTCTAAATGTTTTGACTTTAATATTGTAATTAAAAATGTCACGTGAAATCAAACAACGTGCAAATAGCCCATTAGATTCAAGCAGCATCCATTAAACATAAATAAATGTAAAACATATATATATACAGTATATATATAATATTATTATATTATTCATTGCAATTTTAATATTATTTTCAATTATAATATTCATTTCAATATTATAATATATCAAGAATGATTCTTATAAATTATTAGATACCTCACAGTATAATTTACTCACATCATAAACGTAGCTATTTAGTGAAGGATAAACGATGAAATAAAAATACAAATGACTGATATTGTTATCATTATCATTATTAGTGTTATAAGTATTATTATTATTATTATTATTATTATTATTATTATTATTATTATTCTACGTATTTCACTTTTTAAATCACATGTTAATCTGATGATCTGCCAACAATGCGGACTTTTCACTTGCACAAAAAAATACACGACGTTAAAGAGCGAGATAATTTAAGTTAAGTTGTGTTAAGTGCTGTGTTAATTTGATTAACATCTGCGCGCCCTCTACCGGTCAGACGTATAATTAGAGCCAAAACTTTCCGGGAAATTAATGTTCTAAGAAAACATTCTGGATAAATCTGGGTGTTTAGGATAAAAATGAAATGTTATGTACATTTAATTATTAGTTTAAATTCTTCTTCGTATTATTATTATTATTTAATTCTTTATACATGGTAGAGTTATAATAGTTACAAATAAACAACAACAATAAAAAATGTAATATTGATTTGCACCATTATCACAAGGACAGACATTAGAAATTAGAGAAAATGGACATAAAAAATCTTAAACATGAGAAGCTGACGCTGTTTGTCTGTCCACTAGCCTGACAAAAAGTATATTTATACTCTCACAATAGTTGAAAATGCGACGCTTAATGCTTGATCTTATACAGTGTCAGAAATAACGATAAAATAAAAGTCCATTGCTGCCCCCTCAGGTTACATTTTACACTGATGTAGCTCTATGTTTAATTATTGAACCTCGAGAAAACCACCTATAAACCTTTTTTAAATGTCGCTGTGCGGCTGTTTGGATCAATTACAAGAAGTTTCTCATCTCTATAGCGTCACCTGGTGATACGAGATATCAGACACACTCTAGGATTTCACCTTCAAAAAGAAGAACTCATTAAACCATTTAAAATGAATTAGTCAAGAAAAGACAAAAGCATTATCATATGCACAAAAGTATTGGGACACACCTTATTATCAAAAAATCAATCACCTAGCAATGCATTTCATGATTTTAACTTTATTTGAACAGTTTGGGGAAGGCTCTTTCCTCTTTCAGCATGAGTGAACAAAGCAGGTCCATACGGTCACGGTTGGGTGCCTTTTGTGTGAAAGAACCCACACAGGCCATTGACCTTAACCTTATCACACACATTTTGGATGAACTGTAGCACGGATATGGCAAACCAGGCCTTCTGTTTCAACATCATTGGCTAACTTTACCAATGCTCCTCTGGATACATGGGCAAAAATTCCCAAATTTGTAGACTCTTGTAATAAGCCTCAAGCTATTGGAATGGGGTGTCATTAATGCTGCAAGTGTCCAAACACTGATTCCTGTGCTCTAAAAGCCTAAGCTTCTCTGTATTATGTGCTGTTATTAAATAATTAATTAATTCATTATCTTCCGCTTTATCCTATAAAGTGTATCCTATTGAATTCTCAAAATTGCCCCATATAGAGTGTGTGTGTGTGAGTGAGTGTGTGCCCAGCGATGGATTGGCGCCCTGTCCTGGGTGTATCTGCCCAGCGCCCGAAACGTTCTCCCCTGGATGGGCATGGGGAACCCCACCTACAACTACCTTCTACTCTTCCTTCTCCTCTCATCCTTGGCCTATATTATTATTATTATTATTATTATTATTATTCATTCATTCATTCATTATCTCCCGCTTTATCCTCTAGTAGGGTCGCGGTGGGGTTCCCCATGCCCATCCAGGGGAGAACGTTTCGGGTGCTGGGCAGATAGACCCAGGACAGGACGCCAATCTATCTCCAGGGATGTTGTGATGAACCCTGTGCTCACCTTGTAAGTCGCTTTGGATAAAAGCGTCCAATAAATAAAAGCACACACTCACTCACTCACACTAACACTCTACATGGGTCAATTCGGAGAACTCAATTGACTTGATCCATGTTTTTGGACTGTGGGAGGAAACCGGAGAACCCGGAGGAAACCCAGGCGGACACGGGGAGAACATGGAAACTCCACCCAGATGGGGATTCGAACCGGGAATCCCTAGCGCTGAGAGGAGAACGTGCTAAACCACTAAGCCAGCGTGCCGCCCCTGTGCTGTTATTATGAGTCGAAAAATTTCTCCAGTGGTTCTGTGATTGTCTTCCAAAATCTTGGGGGGGAGGGTTAAGAACTTTGGGTCGAATTTAAAACAATTCAAACATTTACATTTACATTTATTGGACGCTTTTATCCAAAGCGACTTACAAGGTGAGCACAGGGTTCATCACAACATCCCTGCAGCAATGAGGGTTAAGGGTCTTGCTCAAGGACCCACATTGGTAACTTCAGTGGACCTGGGATTTGAACCCACAATCTTCAGATTGATAGCCAATTTTATGAAAAACAAAACATCCCAAACAATGGCAAGTCGGAAATCCAGTCGAGAATTGCCCTACACCCTTTTTTAAGAACTTCACAGTAATGGTTCCTGTGGTGGGTGTTTTCTTGGGGACTAACCCATTGTAATGTGGTCGTTCGAAGGAGGGTTCCTGCAAATGGAATAACTCATTATTGTAATAGGTGGGATCTCTCTCTCTCTCTCTCTCTCTCTCTCTCTCTCCACCAGCGGTAGATTATTTATTTGGCGGGGTTATAGTTATTGATTAGGGCGTGCGCGCGGCGGATGACGGATGGCGCGCGGGGGAGCGGCGCGTGGCGCAGCTCCTATTAGAGACTGATAGTATATCTGCAGGTTGGTTAAAAGCGCCGGTTAGATCGGTTACAGCTTTACATCCATCACCGGCTAACGAGGCCGCGCACCAGATGAGAAAGGCCCCGCGCTCGCTCCTGTAATTGCGCTCGTATTATATATAGATTTTTGTTTTGATATCTTGTGAGTTTCCCGCGTCTGGCTGGAAAATTGTGATAAAGGACCCGGGGACAAAGCGGGTGGCGCGCGCCCGCATGGGGGGCGGGGAGTGGGGGGGGGGGGTGAGTGGAGGGGTGGATGGGGTGGGGGTCGGGGGCTTTCGGGAGAAACGCGTGCGCGCAGGTAAGAAACCAAACCGACGCACCGGGCCAAAGAGAAGGCGACCTCCCCCACCACCCCACCCCCCAACCCCCCATCCCATACAAACACACACGCACGGCTTACAGACCTGTTATGCGTTACATACATTACATTACATTTGGTCATTTATTGGACGCTTTTATCCAAAGCGACTTACAAGGTGAGCACAGGGTTCATCACAACATCCCTGGAGCAATGAGGGTTAAGGGTCTTGCTCAAGGACCCACACTGGTAACTTCAGTGGATCTGGGATTTGAACCCCCAACCTTCAGATTGATAACCCAACACCCTGACCACTGAGCTACCACACCCTCTATGCATTGAAACATAATTGAATATATGCAATTACTATTTTAAAGAACCCTGGTTCTCAACGAGAGAGTGAGAGTTAGAAACACATCCAATCAATTCCTTACAGAGCTGATTATAAACTCGGGAGAAACGCGTGAGCGCAGGTAAGAAACCAAACCCACGCACCGGCCAAAGAGAAGGCAACCTCCCCCACCACCCCACCCCTCCAACCCATAAAAACACACACGCACGGCTTACAGACCTGTTATACCGAATATACAGCGACTTAGATCTATGCGTTACATACATTTACATTTGGTCATTCATTGGACGCTTTTATCCAAAGCGACTTACAAGGTGAGCACAGGGTTCATCAGAGCATCCCTGGAGCAATGAAGGTTAAGGGTCTCGCTCAAGGACCCACACTGGTAACTTCAGTGGACCTGGGATTTGAACCTTCAGATTGATAACCCAACACCCTGACCACTGATCTACCACACCCTCTATGCATTGAAACATAGCTGAATATATGCAATTACTATTTTAAAGAACCCCGGTCTCAACGAGAGAGTGAGAGTTAGAAACACATCCAATCAATTCCTTCCAGAGCTGATTATAAACTCGGCGGCATTGGTTCAACAAAGAATCTAATAGCAGTGCAATTATTATAAGAAATGTGTTTTGATTTTCACGTCAGCCGCGGCCGAGAAAAGTAATGGATGTTTTGCACGCTGCTGTAAATGACCCCAGTCAACCCACTGTACAAATAATTAGTCCGTCATGACCCGGCATCTATTGCACGATCTGGCAACCCGCCGCTCCGAAACCCACATTATCCCCTCTAGCCCTTCAGCCCCGCTAGAGTGACCCGATTTAAAATGTATTAACACTGTGTTAACAGTAATGTGGTGCACCATGTGTTACTTTAGGCGCTGACACCATTTTATCAAACTAACCAGCTTGATCACAAACAGCCTGTTGCAGCCACCTGGTGGTGAAACATACGAATGGATGCTCATTTATATCTATTAGTTATGTTAATTGGTGGTAGGTACAGTAACATGGCAGTTAGCACTCTTGTTCCAGTGCGAGAAGGTCCTGGGCGTGGAGTTTGCATGTTCTCTTCTTACCACACTGTGGTAAGGTGATCTGCTGACAGTGTGATGGACTGGTGGCCTGTCCGCGGTGTTTCCCTGGCTATTTCTAAACGTGGACCGACAGAAACGGCTCTTGAGATTGTTAAGGCGGCTGACTGATCTAGTGGAACTGATGAGGGCTGAAAATCAATGCCGTCGATGTGTCCTGAAAATCAGCGGCTTTGTGACGAGAGAAATTAAGAAGTTTTATTTTTATTATTTGATGTATTATTAACATGGAATAAAAATATTTGGATAAACAAACTGATAAAGATGCCGCTACTGCACTCCTATTTTAGAGAACCTAGTGAGTGTCCTTTAAATGACTTTGAAGTGCAAATGGTGGCTTTTAGGCGTTTAAAATCCATTGAATGATAATTGGCTGATTATGCTGATTTGATTGGTCATCTATTAGCCGATCGATATCCTTAACAGGACGATTAGGGAGGGTCATAATGAGTCTGTTACTAATTAAATGTCATGCTAAGAGTGTGTGTTATGGGGTGTGTGAAGATGTAACCTTCAGACCTTTAATGTCTTTTTTGTGCACAGTGTGTGTGTGTCTGTTGGAGGTGATAGGGAGGGGTTCATTTCTCCTATGGGAATTAATGAGTCTATCAAGAAAGCAGACTGGTATGTATTTGTGTGTGTGTGTGTGTGTGTGTGTGTGTGTGTGTGTTACACATGAAAACAAAATCAGAATTATACTTAAATAGTTTAATGTTCTACGGTTAAAAGTTTGTGATGAGAACCATTCCAGTCTGTCATTCACATAACGCAGCAGTGTAAGCATGTCTGTTTATTTGTTCAGGGTCCGGCACCGATGTTGGACAAGAAAACCTTACACAAAATCGACAATCCAGTTAATGCAGCGTGTGGTTAATAAGGTTAAGGTCACGGCTCTGCACGGGACATCGGGGCACCTCCACACAAAAGCCATCCAATCACTTCTCCATGGCGCATTTTAGAACATGGAGAACCTTCTTACAATCACACCCAATTAAAAACTGTATACACAAAAAAATATCATGATACATCCCATCATAGATAAGCTGTTTCCGGGTTCCAATTCTGATCTGGGTTGAGTTTGCATGTTCTCCCCGTGTCCACATGGGTTTCCTCCGGGTTCTCTAGTTTCCTGCCGCAGTCCAAAAACAAGGATTCATGGTAAATAAATGCTCTAAATTGCCCAATATACTGTGTGTGTGTGTCTGTGTGAGTGAGTGTGCCCAGTGATGGATTGGCGTACTGTCCTGGGTGTGTCTGCTTAGGCCCGAAACGTTCTCCCCTGGATGGGCATGGGGAACCCCCACGACCCTAATAGAGGATTAAGTGGAACATAATATATGAATAAATGAATAAGATTCCTAACCTCACTACCTCACCCTTGTTCATCTCAGTCCCGAGTTCACGTCTCCAGTCAATACAAAAAAACCAAAAACTTTCTGTTGTAGCGTTAATCATCAGAAGATTAAGAATCTTAATCATGCTTCCCCTTCTGAGAAGGGGGAGTGGTACATTCCACGACGCTCAGGTCTATTATCCACTCAAAATGAAGCATCGATTATTTGTAAAAACATAAGTGCAAATCAAATGGGCGCTCCCAGAAAACTTGCGACACACACACACACACACACACACACACACACACACACACACACACACAACAAAGAGAAGTGAGACAATTATCGACAAATTGATTTGGTGTGTGGTCCATTTCTTTTCCTTTCCTCGTTGGGTGTAAAGAGCCTGTAAATCTCTCTCGCTGCCATAAAGCCAATGTTCCCTGAGTTCAGTGCTGCCTCTCCCACTGCCTCGAATATATTTTGCTTTTCATTTTGCTTTAATAGCGCAAAAATTGGCTACATATTCTTTTACGGCCCCGCGACACCATTATGGCCCTGTTGTCATTCACGTTATTTATGGAAAACTATTTTGTGCTTACTTACATTTTGCTTCTTATTTCCTCCTCACGGGCCCCTCGCCTCCGTCCCCATCTCAGCAAGCCTTAAAGCCAATTCGTTATTGGATCGGGGCCTGTTTCACTGTGTGTGTGTGTGTGTGTGTGTGTGTGTGTGTGTGTGTGTGTAGTAACTGAATCAGTAACTGAAAGGGCAATGAGATCTTGGGGAAAAAGCACAAATGGAAACGTAATAAAGAGAATAGAGGATAGACAGGATAGACAATCCCTCAATGGACAAACAGAACAAAAGACTATAACAGAGTAAAAAAGAGAAGAGAGGAAACGAAATAACACAACACACCGTAACAAGGAGTCGTGTTGGTCCTCCAATGAAATCATTCCAATAAAAATAAGAGCTAAATGTATTTTCATTCTCTTCTCATCACATTTAATTCCTATATATTGTGTATCTTATTTCTAATACGGATTAAAGGCAATGAATAATAAATACAAAGAATATGCACAAAAGCATATTACACATAACACACACACACACACATACAACAACCCATTGTAGATTGGTTTTATTTTTTTATTTTATAGTGTGTTTGTGGAAATGTCTGCCCATTTATCATGAGGATCATTTGTGAAGTCAGGCACTGATGTTGGACGAGAGGACGTGGCTCACAATCTCCTTCTAGTTCATATTAGCAGTATTTAATGAGGTTGAGGTCAGTGCTCCACGTGGGCCAGATATGCTCAACCACATCAAACTCACTGAACTAAAAGAGGCATACAGTTGTCCAAAATTATATCTTAAGTCTCAATACTTTTATTCATATGATATATTTGTAATGTTTGAGTGGGTTTTAAAGTGATGTACTTAATATTTCCATTAATGCACAGCCTTTATTTAAAAGCATACAGTGCATTAAATAAAAGGTGCAGTCTTTTTACAATTACCATAAAATTATTGATTCAGATATGATAGTATGTTAGTTATAATATTTAAACTTAAAAAATATGGAAATGCATTTGAAAATATTTGATTTATTAGAATTGTTTTGACCTTGTAAATATATTAAATAAAATATATTGATTTAAATAATTATTTATAATATTTTTTTTCAACTCAGTTAATATTTTTTTAATGAAATCATAGAATACCGAATTACTGTAATTTTTTTTAATAATTAGAAATATATAAGGTCAAAATAAATAAATTAAACAATTAAATTACAGATAAAACAAATAAAATATATTTTAAATACTTTCAAACAAAAAAAAAATTTTTTTTAATCAAATATGAACCTTTCAGAAATTTTCAAAGGTGAATATGTGGATAAAATTTTTTAAATATATATATATATATATATATATATATATATATATATATATATATATATATATATATATATATATTTTTTTTTTTTTTTTTTTTTTTTTTTAAGTAAAATTTTTTGACAATAATAAAAAAAGTACAGTAAATAAATATAAAAAATAATAATAAATCTAATAAAAGTTTATTTGATTGTTTTCAACCGTTAAATGGTTTTTATTCTTACAGAAAATGAAAAATACATTTACATTTAAATATGTTACAAATATTGTCGGGAACCACAAATTTACTGTAAAATATCCAAGTTAAACAAAATCAGATGAATCAGAGCAGCGTGACATCGTACCCAAATGGTTTTCTAATCATCAAAAAAGGGAATAAAACTGTAGGAGAAGGTTTCGGACCTGAAGCACTTCATCATGTTAACTGGGTAATAATAGCTTTGTGACCCCCTCTCACTCTGTGGTCACTTCAGTCTCTTTATCTCTGTCATAAAAGTAAATAAGGGTCATTAATGACCTCTTCCACTTTCACTCCGGCGCGTGTCGCGCCTAAATTCTTCCCCCTGCAGCAGGCCCAGCTGCGCAGATCAATACATGGGCCGAGAGGTCGGAGGTCACGCCGTGCGCCTCATTTAGTGCCTAACGACGCCGGTGGAGGATGAAGGACGCGCGGTAAGGGCAAAAAGATTTTCCTCACTATATACTGTTAATGACGGATGAGGGCTTTTTGAAATAAACAAACAGATGACAGAAGTATTTGGGTCAGGATGAAACAGTAGAAACAACAAAACCGACTTCAAAATCACCCACACACACACACACACACACACACACACACACACACATCAGACCTGGTGACTGTTAGAAATAAATACCACTGACATGTAATGCTGTCAGTTCCACACTTCAATTCACTGACCGTATAGACAACAGTAATACCTGTAGTATCTTTTTAAAGTCATGACATCTTTAAAAAGTCACTTTTGAATTGAGTCACAGCTTGATTCATTATGCCAAATCACATTCTAATTGCCCTTTATCAGTAATCAATAATTTCACTAATCAATAGTTCTGGATTCTCCCATTGGGTGTAATTAGTTTTGCGGTCACTAACAATAAGTCTATTTACTTCAGTTAATGAGACATTAATGCTCTCAATTCCTTTACTTTGGAATCTTTGATGTTCAAAAAATATGTCTTAGTGGTCAGCACGTTCGCCTCTCAGCGCTAGGGATTCCCGGTTCGAATTCCCATCTGGGTGGAGTTTCCATGTTCTCCCCGTGTCTGCGTGGGTTTCCTCCGGGTTCTCCGGTTTCCTCCCACAGTCCAAAAACATGGATCAAGTTAATTGAATTGTCAAAATTGCCTCATATAGAGTGTGTCTGTGTGAGTGAGTGTGTGCCCAGCGATGGATTGGCGCCCTGTCCTGGGTGTATCTGTCCAGCGCCCGAGACGTTCTCCCCTGGATGGGCATGGGGAACCCCACCGCGACCCTAATAGAGGATAAAGCGGGAGATAATGAATGAATGAAAATATGTCTGGTAAATGACTCTTAAACGACTCTTTAAATGACTCATCATCATCAAGATTCGTTGATTCCACAAGTTCCAATAAAGCCTTAAATTTTCTGTAACAGAATAATTAAAAAAATAACCATCACACATAAACATAAAAAGTCTTTTTCTTAAAAAAGATGGTTAGTGATTCCTGTATCATCCCTTTCACCAACCTTTACAGTTGTCAGGCTGTTTTGAGACTATGAAATCACTCAAACGTTTACACCTACGTTTACAAACGTTTGTCTCGTTAATCCGCCTACTTGCACATGTTTGGATTGTGGAAGGAAATTAAGGCTAGAACATGCAAATTCCACTTAGAGAGAACCTACCCTGTAATCAAACCCAGGACCTTCTGCCTGTGACTCTCTAACCCGCTGGTCTTGATTGGTAAAAGTTCTTCCTGACATCCCACTAAATTATTTAATTGAGGTCGATGGGATGCTGCTGGTAGGTCGACCTTATAATAATAACGGCAGCATCATTACAATTAAAGACTTTATTTACAACAACCATGTTTAAAGACTTCTGGAATCAGGTGAAGAATTAAATTCCCTTTAAATTTCCCCCCAGAAGTTTCACTCTCCTTAAAGTCACTTGAAATTTCCCGCAGCCTCTTAGGATGTAACATATGGCTTGTCATCGGCTCCATAAAAGCACTAATTGCATTCTCCAGTGGCGATTGTAGAGAGAGAGAGAGAGAAAGAGAGAGAGAGAGACAGAGGGACCAGGAGAATAAGGGCGTGTGAATTTGTTTGCGACTGATTTGTAGCTGGCTGGATATTTACGGGAGCTGAAATGGCCCCGTGCCCTCAGGACGCTCTTACAAATCAGATATGAAGCTCTGCGCTGTTGGGAAGAATAAAACCATGCTTTATAGCTTTGGCAGGCCGATGATGAGGATGAGGATGAAGATGATGATGATGATGCTGGAATGAGGCTTTAATGTTTTATTATGTCTTGTATTGATCTTCAATCTTTCCCGAAACCCCCGAAACCTGAATTGTTTTTCTGCTGTGTCGCCGCTCAGACCGGGAGCCACAGAGAGTCACAGAGACTGGACCGGAGGAGGCCTGGACAGATGAATGGATCTGTGAATGATGTTTTCAATCCTTAACTTTTGCATTTTTTTAAAAAATTGTGTGAATTGGAGCATTTTAATTAGCTGAGAGCGTTGCACAAGGTCACGAGGGGGCGAGGAGCATTAACGAATGAAATCGATGTTATCTTAATTATTTAATTTTATACGCTGTAAGCAATAGCTGCGTTAAAAAGGACACTTTTGCAAAAGAGGTGTTTTTTTTTTTTTCTCAATGAATTAAACCCTGTTAAATAATTCATTCATTATCTCCCGCTTTATCCTATATTAGGGTCGCGGGGGGGTTCCCCATACCCATCCAGGGTAGACGTTTCGGGTCGCTGGGCAGATAGACCCAGGACAGGGCGCCAATCCATCGCTGAGCACACACTCACTCACACAGACACACTCTATATGGGAAAATTTGGAGAACTCAATTGACTTGATCTATGTTTTTTGGACTGTGGGAGGACAGCGGAGAACCCGGAGGAAACCCACGCGGACACGGGGAGAACATGGAAACTCCACCCAGAACCGGGAATCCCTAGTGCTGAGAGGAGAACGTGCTAAACCACTAAGCCACCGAGCCGTCCCTGTTAAATGATGAGTAATGAAATAAAAAACATAATAATAGTAATAATGGACAGCACGGTGGTGTAGTGGACAGCATGTTCTCCTCTCCTCTCGCGCTGGGGATTCAGGTTCGAATCCCGATCTGGGTAGAGTTTCCATGTTCTCCCCGTGTTTCCTCAAGGCTCTCTGGTTTCCTCCCACAGTCCAAAAACCATAGATTCAAGGTGAATTTGTTGTTCTAAATTAGTTGCTCTAAATCTGAATAAGGGCGGCACGGTGGCTTAGTGGTTAGTACGTTCGCCTCTCAGCGCTAGGGATTCCCGGTTCGAATCCCCATCTGGGTGGAGTTTCCGTGTTCTCCCCGTGTCCGTGTGGGTTTCCTCCGGGTTCCCCGGTTTCCTCCCACAGTCCAAAAACATGGATCAAGTTAATTGAGTTTTCTAAATTGCCCCATATAGAGAGTGTTTGAGTGTGTGAGTGTGTACCCAGCGATGGATTGGCGTCCTGTCCTGGGTGTATCTGCCCAGCGCCCGAGAACGTTCTCCCCTGGATGGGCATGGGGAACCCCACCGCGACCCTAATAGAGGATAAAGCGGGAGATAATGAATGAATGAATGAATATGTTTTTTGGACTGTGGGAGGAAACCGGAGAACCCGGAGGAAACCCACGCGGACACGGGGAGAACATGGAAAAAATTTAAAAAAAGATAATGATAGTAATAATGGTGGTATAGTGGACAGCATGTTCTCCTCTCAGCGCTGGGGATTCAGGTTCGAATCCCGATCTGGGTAGAGTTTCCATGTTCTCCCCGTGTTTCCTCAAGGCTCTCTGGTTTCCTCCCACAGTCCAAAGACCATAGATTCAAGGTGAATTTGTTGTTCTAAATTAGTTGCTCTAAATCTGAATAAGGGCGGCACGGTGGCTTAGTGGTTAGTACGTTCGCCTCTCAACGCTAGGGATTCCCGGTTCAAATCCCCATCTGGGTGGAGTTTCCATGTTCTCCCCGTGTCCGTGTGGGTTTCCTCCGGGTTCCCCGGTTTCCTCCCACAGTCCAAAAACATGGATCAAGTTAATTGAGTTTTCTAAATTGCCCCATATAGAGAGTGTTTGAGTGTGTGAGTGTGTACCCAGTGATGGCTTGGCGCCCTGTCCTGGGTGTATCTGCCCAGCGCCCGAGACGTTCTCCCCTGGATGGGCATGGGGAACCCCACCGCGACCCTAATAGAGGATAAAGCGGGAGATAATGAATGAATGAATGAATAAATCTGAATTAGGGTATATGTGTATGTGGGAACCCCCCCCCCTCCCTCCACATGACCCTAGTGAGCTAATATATTAATATATTTACTCTGTTCTCTGATGATCATGACTCTCAGGACCAGTGTGTGTTATTGTTGTTCTAAAATGCTGTGAATGTTTTAGAGGAGAATAAATTAGGAATTCAGCGTTTCCTGTCCCGTCTCCATGAAATTAAATCAACAATGCATTTCGTGCTAAAACTAGTCCAGTTTCCGAACCACGAATACAACGCGGCATCCGTTTCCACTTTACAAATGGAAGCTCATTACGGCTCCCCACTGGCAGCGCGCTCTCCTGCGCCACTTTTAATTTAAACTTAATGCACTCGTACTTTAATCAGGCCTCCTCAATATTAATATTAAAATGATTTTTTACAGTAAAATGTCTGGCTTAAATAATTAAATCAAGAAGCATAATGGGTCTCCGCGGTCACATTTTAAGTGAGTGCCCATCATCACCAGTTCATTAAAGAGAAATTCATCTGGCCCTCATCTGAATAACAAATGCTGCTCGCAGTTCCTTTGTCCCGCGTTCATTAGGATCGGCGGAAAGCATCGCCGGCATCAGCCGGGCCTCCTTCAAAGCTCCCCGTCTCTCGCTGCCTTATTATGTTGTGTTACAAGAGGAGCCATGCGTCCACGTGGCCCTTAGCGCGCAAAAAGGAGGCGATTTGGTTAATTCCTCCCGCGGGAGTGGATCAGTCTATCAATCTGTTAGATCAGGAGGCCATTAGGTGCTCGGCTTTATGTGTTTCCTGCGAGCTGTTGAGACAGAAGCTGATTGATTGTTGGGCCTGTGATGGGATATGCTGATCTAATCTGACTCCGCCATAAATTACACAATTCATTTCCCTCCATTTAAGGGCGCACGCGAAAATGACACCTCGAGGCAAATAGCGTGCGGAAAACCTATTTTATAGCACCATTTAGACGACAAGCTTTCAGCTTTCATCCAAACGTCCCTCCGTTCCCTCCTCCTCCTCCCTTCACTCCTCCTGCTTTAACTCTGGCCACAAAAGGGGAGGGGGAAAAAAATCGAAGCATAATCAAGGTGTATGTTTAGAAAATTTATTGTTATAATTTCCACCCGTAATCTCCTTCCATTTTCCGGAGGCCGCCCGACATAGATCATCATCTAAAGAGAGGGAGAGAGAGGGAGCGAGGGAGCGAGGGGAAGACGGGGGGCGAGAAAACGGATAGCAGTTTAAAATTTATCGGTCTTTGATTCTCAATTATACGTGTTTATGACTTCATCTGTCTTCAGCTGGCTCAACCTTTTCCATTACAGCCGAATATTATTTGTACGGAATCCATTAAAGGCGGCGCTCGGGACTGGAGTCGAGGCTCTGAGGAGAAGGGAAAAGTTTCTCCCAGGTTGGATTTAGCCAAAGCCGGAGTGTTATGACATCAGAAATTGCTTTATTGATGGGTTTCTCCTAAAGGCTGTACGTTCAGACCATTTGTATAGCAAAACCAATAGGTTGCTCTATCTTTTTTTATGCACACACACACACACACACACACACACACATATATATATATATATATATATATATATATATATATATATATATATATATATATATATATAGGCGGCACAGTGGCTAGGGATTCCCGGTTCGAATCCCCATCTGGGTGGAGTTTCCATCTTCTCCCCGTGTCTGCGTGGGTTTCCTCCGGGTTCTCCGGTTTCCTCCCACAGTCCAAAAACATGGATCAAGTCAATTGAATTCTCCAAATTGCCCCATATAGAGTGTGTCTGTGTGAGTGTGTGCCCAGCGATGGATTGGCGCCCTGTCCTGGGTGTATCTGCCCAGCGCCCTAGACGTTCTCCCCTGGATGGGCATGGGGAACCCCCCCGCGACCCTAATAGAGGATAAATCGGAAGATAATGAATGAATATATATATATATATATATATACACACACATTACTAATGTTAGGTGAGAGAACCATGGCACACAATCTACATTCTAATTCATGTTAAAGATATTGTGATGTAATCAGTGCCAGTCAAGTTCCTCCGTTGTCAAACTCAACCAACTTTATGAACCGTGCTGTGTGTTCTGGGGCATGCTGAAACAGAGCAGGGCCTTCCCCAAACTGTTGGACCCATACATAATACATGGACACCACTGTCAATATATCCTAATGGAGTATATTCATTTAGTTAATATTAGGTGTGCTGCAAAACCATTGTAGTGTGTGAGCGTGTGTGTGTGTGTGTGTCATAAAGCCAATACTTAAGAGGCATTTTGTATAGGTTTGTATATCAGTTACACACTACAGTTGGGGGTTTGAAGGCTAACTTAACTTACTTTTACCTTAGTATACAGACGTCTTGTGAATGCTGTAATGTGCACCCTATATATGCTGTACCTTGAACATCTTGATGCCTTGCATCCAGAATTGTACGCATCCTTTAATGTGTATGATTAATAAAAGCACGCTATATAAAATTTGATGTCGTAGGCTTTCCTGTGTGCACACAAGCTGTTGCAGTTGTAAAGCAATAAGGGAAGTGGACAGCAGTGCGCATTATCCAGCCACAGCGTCCGTTCGACTCTCGGCCAATCGAATCTCTCTTTACCTCACACATATTAGTGCAGGATGATGGATTCGGATGTTTTTGGTCTCGGCTGCAGGTTGATGAATGTATAAGCTCTTTTTATATAGATTTCGAGCTCGCGATGCTCTAAATCCTCTTTTACATCTGTGGGTGTGAGTGAAATGTGTGTATTGGTGCAACTGCGCGTCGCCAGCCATCCTTCAGCCGGATGAGTTACGGCAGCGCGGGCCCCAGCGAGGAGAAGCGCTTCCACTTTTCGGGGCTGTATAAATGGAGCTGGTGTGTGATAACTCACCCAGCCACAGACACTTCATTTTAAAACCCTCTTACTCTTAAACCCCCCCCCCCCCCCCCATCCCACCGCGCGCCTCGCCCCCTCACACCTCCCTCCCTCTCCTTCGCCTCCTTCGCCTTGCGTGCACCAAAAACGGGCCAACGTTCGGAGACCCGGTTTGAGCGATACCGGGTAACTGAGCAACGTGCGGCGCCGGGAAGACGCCAGACCCTTCATCGGTGGCGAGGCGTGGGGGGGGGGGGGGATGGGTTGGGAGGGTGCGTGGACGCGCGCGGGCGGTGATCCGGGTCCACCAGTCGCGGCGGGTGCGCGCTCTCCTCCGCGCGCACATCCATCACGTTTTAAAGTGCCATCCTTTCATCGTTTCATCATCATTTCATCAGCGGCGCGCGTCCAGAGAGGTGATCAGTGGCGCTCCCTCGAGCCTCAGTCACAGGAATTGATTATCACTTTATCATCGGCCGCGCGCCGAGCCGCCATAACTCACGTGGAGAAGGAGCGTGGCTTTTTGCATGGATGTGAAAACGCCGCACATTTCAGAATAATTGTGTAATCCGTCATGGCCGCTGCCGGCTTTCTTGTGTGTGTGTGTGTGTGTGTGTGTGTGTGTGTGTGTGTGTGTGTGAGAGCACAAGCGGGATGTCAATGTTTAGTGTAAATGTCCTGTGACGGCCTGTGAGAGCGAGACGGTCGCGTGCGCTCCTGCCGAAGTGACACCGGTTCAATTGCGCGCCGCCTCGTAAAGTCGCAGTATCTGCACGACACTTTTATTCAGCCACTGTTAGAAAAGGAGTGAGAGGGAGACAGTGTGTGTGTGTGTGTGTGTGTGTGTGTGTGTGTGTGTGTTAATGAGTGAAATATGGCATGTTCTCCACCGTCTCCATAAATGTCCAGCCAGGAACTGTTGAGGCAGCGCCATGTGAGCACTGATGAAGTATTAGAGGATGACTAACACAAACTGTGCAGCAACAGATAGGCTGTCACGGATTCTACATCCACAAGGTGGCGCTGTAAGGTGGAGGTGTGTAATGTTTAGAAAGTACAGTCAGTGGTTTTCTCAGATGCATCTATGAATTCTGCCTTTTACATTCATTCATTCATTCATTATTTCCCGTTTTATCCTCTATTAGGGTCGCGGTGGGGTTCCCCATGCCCATCCAGGGGAGAACGTCTCGGGCGCTGGGCAGATACACCCAGGACAGGGCGCCAATCCATCGCTGGGCACACACTCACTCACACAGACACTCTCTATTTGAGGCAATTTTGAGAATTCAATTGACTTGATCCATGGTTTTGGACTGTGGGAGGAACCAGAGAACCCGGAGGAAACCCACGCAGACACGGGGAGAACATGGAAACTCCACCCAGATGGGGATTCGAACCGGGAATCCCTAGCGCTGAGAGGCGAACGTGCTGACCACTAAGCCACCGTGCCACCCTCTGCCTTTTACAATAACAATAAAATAAAACTCCAGACACTAATAATCAACTAAATGAATATGTGAATAAATTTCATGATTAACTATCTATTTTTAGATCTTTTAACCGCAACAAATAATTTTTTTTTTTTTTTAGTTTTACACCTTAACATGTTTATAACTATGTCTATTCATTTTTAAGTAACTGACAGCATTGCGTGAGATTTCAATTATTTTATTATAAACTATTACATGAATAGGCGGCACGGTGGCTTAGTGGTTTAGCACGTTCTCCTCTCAGCGCTGGGGATTCCCAGTTCGAATCCCCATCTGGGTGGAGTTTCCATGTTCTCCCCGTGTCCGTGTGGGTTTCCTCCGGGTTCTCCGCTTTCCTCCCACAGTCCAAAAACATGGATCAAGTCAATTGAGTTCCCCAAATTGCCCCATATAGAGTGTGTCTGTGTGAGTGAGTGTGTGCCCAGCGATGGATTGGCGTCCTGTCCTGGGTGTATCTGCCCAGCGCCCGAAACATTCTCCCCTGGATGGGCATGGGGAACCCCCCCCCCCACCCGCAACCCTAATAGAGGATAAAGCGGAAGATAATGAACGAATGACTATTACATGAATGTATAAACTCAGATGTCAGGGGGGAATCTGCCTCCCTACTATTGCTTTGTATGAGGTAGAAGCCTAAATCAAGTATGACAGACATGTTACACTCACCACAGATCAAATTTAGGTTCCATTTTAATCCTGATCTCTGTCTCTGAAGAGGCTTCAATACAGAGACAATAATTACAGCTCCCACATCCCGTCTTTCACACCACTATCAATAAAGAGTCTTTATATTAATCAGAGTCGTTTTTAAAAGACCCTTTCTCTCTGGGCTGGAACCCGAAACCATTAATACCAGGTTTCCTTTCAGAACAGAATCAGGAGTGAATAGAGGTGAACAAAAAGCGGCGGTGCATCTGTCTCACATTCAGCACTGAAACACTTAACTGTGAACCAAACAGTTTTTTTGCAGATTTAACTGAACATGTCATCAAACTCCAAAAGTACAATCACACTTTATTTAAGGTTTTATAACAAAACACCCAATTTTATGTCCATTATTCAGATAAAATAAATTTTTAATACACCACACACAAACACACACACACACACACACACACTATATATATATATATATATATATATATATATATATATATATATATATATATATATATATATATATATATATATATATATATATACTTACCACTTTGGTTCACCTTGTTTTTGCACACGCTGCCATTCTTTAAGCACCACTTACCAAATAGTTAGACATTGCCGTTCTAAAAATTATTATTAGGGTGGTGGATAATTCTCGGCACTGCAGTGACACTGACTTGGTGGTGGTGGCCTTGTAGATCAGAAACAGTGGCTCATCTGTTGCTGCACAGTTTAAAACTCCAGCAGTGACACAAATGGACTACAGTCTGCAATTGTAGAACTACAAAGTCCATCTTTGTGATACGTGGACTAATACAATAAACGTTAAGTGTAAAATTAATTAGGTATATATATATATCATGGCAGGGGGGAAAAAAAATATATAAATATATATATATAATATTATAACATTTATGAACATATTCTTTGGTTTTAATGTTTTTAGGAAGTAAATAATAAAGTTCTAACCCCTGAATTAATATTATCCTAGTAAAACCTAAAGATATACCAGGAAACAGTTCAAATAAATAAGATTTAAAACTTATATATTGACAAAGCAAATAAAGAAATAAAAAGCCATTAAGAAAAGTTTTTAATTATTTATGAACACATTTAATCATATGTATTTATTTATGTCTTTCATTTTGAGTACATCTTTTCTTTAAACCTATACTCGTTCATGTACAGTATTTACTAACTTTTGTATTATTTGGTCTGTTGCATTTAATGGTAATTAAATTAATTATCATGTACAGTAGCAGTGTTTTTTAAAACGAGACATCATCATTATGTAACGTGTAAATGCCTGTCTGTCTCTCTGCCTATCTGCTGATCTGTCTTTCTCACTTTAACAGTAAAAGCATCACTTGAGAAGCAGATGAATCCTTTTTGTTGAGCCGACAGATTTATTGTGGCTGGGTGTGAATTATTTAAAGGGAAGTGGCTGTGCAGGAAACCTGAGCATAATTAAATTGCTATAAACTAACATTAGTGTTGACAGGCCATTAGGGACTGCTGTAATAGACTGCTTCGGGGGTCGGAGGTCAATATGTATGCTTGCAATTCGTCCGTAAATGAACCTTAAACATTCAGTCTATTCCAAAATTTAAAAAATTTTATGTAATTATTTCTAATGTTGGACTTATACCATTTTTTTTTTTCAAAATGCATGGCTAGGTTCTAAATATTATACAGCTGTGACAATACTGAATTCCATGATTAAATCATAAGTCACGATACTTTTGTTCATATAGTGTACATATTATATATAACGTGTTTACTGTAGTGCACAGATTTATATTATAATTTGAGTATTAATAAAACAAAGAAGAAATTAACCATTGTAAAATATTTTAACAAAGCTAGCCTTGCCCCCCGTAAAACTTTAGTTAATCTGCCATCTAGCGGCTGTATGGTAAAACTACATGACGCTTCTCTTCTCTAATAGGTAAAATAGTTTAATCGTGTAGCTTCAAATCAGTTGTGTTTGAATAGTACCTTTAATTATTATTATCGTTGGTGGTTATGATGTAGTAACATTAGTTAGGGTTAGTTAGTTAGTTAGTAATATTAGAATTAGTTAAATTCAACGTTTTAAAGTCTTATAAATGTATTTTACGAAATGTCTTGAGGCTCATTGTGATTTAAGCCTTAATCTTATCAAGTTTAAAGTGCAGATTTGAGATTCCCTTTGTACTTTTCCAGAGGAGTGAAAGCTGTTATAGCTGCAGGGGGGCTTGCTATAAAAGAACGGAATGTCATAAAACCTCCACGTGATATGTAGGTGTGACAATACATATGTCCATACAGTGTCTGTAATTAGTGAGCTGATTGTATTATAAGAGAGCAATTAAATGTTAAGATATCAAAGGAAATTTAAAAAAAACATATATAAACTACAGACACACAGGATGGGATGGGATGGGAACATGTTGTACTTGGGTCGGCAGCTTATCCAAATTGTACATTTTCATAATCACTGTTGTTGTTGTTTTTGCCTAAAATGTTGCATGCAAAGTCTGATGTAAAATGGGCTTTGTGTATGAACAAAAGAAAAGGCCTGTGTGATGGGGATTAGTGAGAGCGTCATTTACATTACAATAGACTTATATTTCGAAAAACACGATTAGAACGTACACCCCAATTTATATCCACTCAATAGAAAAATGACATAAACATTTAGATTCTGATTTTAAGAGGAGCAGTTATACGTGTACATGTCCAGTTTTAACGGAAACCACATGTTAAGGCGTCACATCGGCAGACGTATGTGCATGACTCTTGAACGTATGTTTGCTGGACATGTGCCAGGTCGGTTAAATGTGCAGCTGGTGAGGTTTAAGGTTAAGGCTTTGTGCGGACTACCAGAGTTCCTCTACAATGAATAATTTAAGCAACCACATATTTATGGATATTAGTTTGTACAGACGGGCGGCACGGTGGCTTAGTGGTTAGCACGTTCGCCTCTAGGGATTCCCGGTTCGAATCCCCATCTGGGAGGAGTTTCCATGTTCTCCCCGTGTCTGCGTGGGTTTCCTCCGGGTTCTCCGGTTTCCTCCCACAGTCCAAAAACATGGATCAAGTCAATTGAATTCTCCAAATTGCCCCATATAGAGTGTGTCTGTGTGAGTGAGTGTGTGCCCAGCGATGGATTGGCGCCCTGTCCTGGGTGTATCTGCCCAGCGCCCGAGACGTTCTCCCCTGGATGGATATGGGGAACCCCACCGCGACCCTAATAGAGGATAAAGCTGGAGATAATGAATGAATGAATGAGTTTGTACAGAGGGTGGCACGGTGGCTTAGTGGTTTAGCATGTTCGCCTCTAGGGATTCCCGGTTTGAATCCCCATCTGGGTGGAGTTTCCATGTTCTCCCCGTGTCCGTGTGGGTTTCCTCCGGGTTCTCCGGTTTCCTCCCACAGTCCAAAAACATGGATCAAGTCAATTGAATTCTCCAAATTGCCCCATATAGAGTGTGTCTGTGTGAGTGAGTGTGTGCCCAGCGATGGATTGGCGCCTTGTCCTGGGTCTATCTGCCCAGCGCCCGAGACGTTCTCCCCTGGATGGGCATGGGGAACCACACCACGACCCTACTAGAGGATAAAGCGGGAGATGATGAATGAATTAATGGTTTGTACAGAGGCTCATTTGAACCTTCACGTACGTTTAATCTGGAGCTGTAGAATAAGCTTAGTGGAAGCACCTTTAAGAAACAAATTTATTGGACCCTAGTGTTGCAAAAGCATCTAAAGTACCATAATGCACCTGTTGTGAGGTGTAAAGGTTGTTGCCCAATGATTGTGGCCTTTTCTGGTGGCTGCTGCTGTTTCATTCCAGTGTTCTTGTATTCATGAACTATCTCCTCTGTCACTAAGCCTCATTATCTGGACGAGCTCGTTTTGGATGTCACAGGAGGAGTAGGTCGCCTTTCATGGCATTGCCTTAACTCCTGTCTTCTTGTCGTGGCCTTTGACGTCAGTCAGCAGAAAAACTGCACGGATGGCGTGGGCAGCAAAAGGGAACCGACTGCATATTAATGTCCTTTCAAAATGTTTTAATTCAGGGAAATCAGAAGATGCTTTACCGCTGCTTTGATGAGCAAATGATCTCTATAAATGAAAAGCATGGCGTGTGCGGGTTCCACCCGATCTCTCAGAGTGTAACCGATCTGCAACAGGTGATTTGTCTCTACGCTGCTCCTACAACTCTGACACAAATGGGGCAACGTGAGAGCAACTTACTTCCCACTTCTGAAATATTCACCATTAATAAAACATGCGTGAATCAATCCAGCTATTTAAAGTCCTGCAACTCCACTCGAGTCGCGGTCACACTGATCCGGTCACCTTACAACGAACGAAGTTACAGACATCCATACAGATTCATTCATTCATTATCTCCCGCTTTATCCTCTATTAGGGTCGCGGGGGGGTTCCCCATGCCCATCCAGGGGAGAACGTCTCGGGCGCTGGGCAGATAGACCCAGGACAGGGCGCCAATCCATCGCTGGGCACACACTCACTCACACAGACACACTCTATATGGGGCAATTTGGAGAATTCAATTGACTTCATCCATGTTTTTGGACTGGGGGAGGAAACCGGAGAACCCGGAGGAAACCCACGCGGACACGAGGAGAACATGGAAACTCCACCCAGATGGGGAATCGAACCGGGAATCCCTAGTGCTGAGAGGAGAACGTGTTAAACCACTAAGCCACCGTGCCGCCTCCATACAAATTCTTTATTTTAATGCGTTTATTAAATGTATAATCACGTGTTTCATTGTTTTCAAGTAATAGTATAATGGAGGGCGGCACGGCGGCTTAGTGGTTTAGCACGTTCTCCTCTCAGCACTAGGGATTCCCGGTTCGAATCCCCATCTGGGTGGAGTTTCCATGTTCTCCTCGTGTCCGCGTGGGTTTCCTCCGGGTTCTCCGGTTTCCTCCCACAGTCCAAGAACATGGATCAAGTCAATTGAATTCTCCAAATTGCCCCATATAGAGTGTGTCTGTGTGAGTGAGTGTGTGCCCAGCGATGGATTGGCGCCCTGTCCTGGGTCTATCTGCCCAGCGCCCGAGACGTTCTTCCCTGGATGGGCATGGGGAAGCAGAAGCGGAAGATAATGAATGAATGAGTATAATGTAGTAATGCTTTTACTAATGTTCATTCATTATCTTGTATTAGGGTCACTAATTAGGGGGGGGGGGGATTTTCGTGGGAGAACGTTTCGGGCGCTGGGCAGATAGACCCAGGACAGGGCACCAATCTATCACCGGGCACACACACACACACACACACACACTCTATATGGGGCAATTTGGAGAATTCAATCGACCTTGATCTGTTTTTGGACTGTGGGAGGAAAACGGAGAACCCGGAGGAAACCCACACGGACACGGGGAGAACATGGAAACTCCACCCAGATTGGCCTTTTATAAAAGATATATGTTATGGCATGTTCTCCTCTCAGCACTAGGGATTCCCAGTTCGAATCCCAATCTGGGTGGAGTTTGCATGTTCTCCCCGTGTCTGCGTGGGTTTCCTCCGGGTTCTCCGGTTTCCTCCCACAGTCCAAGAGCATGGCTCAAGGTCAACTGAGTTCTCCAAATTGCCCCATATAGAGTGTGTCTGTGTGAGTGAGTGTGCGTCCAGCGATAGATTGGCGCCCTGTCCTGGGTGTATCTGCCCAGCGCCCAAGACGTTCTCCCCTGGATGGGCATGGGGAACCCCCTCCACCCCCGAAGACCCTAGTAGAGGACAAAGCAGAAGATAATGGATGGACGGATGGACGTTATATAACGGTTACACGAACACCACCTAGATACGAAAGTGTACGGAATACGGGGACTTTTTCGCGTCACGATAAAGCGAGCGGAAATGACGTCACGAAGCCCGTTCTCGCCCCGGCTTTGTGAGGTAGCTTTTGTTTTGGTTCCTCTCGGGTGTGTTTGGCCCGCTTGCTGCTCTGGGCTTCCTCCCGCTCGGCCTCCGCCGCGGCTCCCGCTTATAACGCGTCACAGAGCGGATTATGAAGCACCAGGGACGGCTGGGCAGCGCGGTCAGCATCCGGGGAGCCGTTTGAACAGCCTGCTGCTCCGCTTAGCGCTTTAGCCGCTGCGCCTGAACCGAGCGCGGACATGGGACGCGGCGCTCTCCTCTGAGGGAACCGGCGTGGACGTTCAGCGGGATCGCCGCGGCCCGAGCGCGGCCGTCAGTGTTCAGGTAAAAGCCGAGCGGCGGCGGCGGCGGAGATCGCCTTTACACCGTGACGCCTCGACTTCTAATCCCACTCGTTTTCCGCCTCATCCCGCCCCCCCCTCCGTTTGCGATTGGCTGATTCCGTCGCGTCCCTATTGAGCCGTTGGGCTGTCTACTGATTGGCGACCCGTCACAAATGCGACGTCATCCAATCGGAGCTGCGGGATGCCGATTCACAGCCAATCGCGGCGCAGTTGGGCGGGTCGTCACGATGTGGTAACGGCATCATAGCAACACCACCTGTTTACAGCTGTTTATCGAGATGCACAGCGGCTCACTGCACAGACACATTCTGACGATTAACGCGACTTTTTTTAATTAAATGCGGGTTTTTTTGTTATATAAAGTGTTAATTTTAGTCATTCAGTGTTACTTGTATCATTTTACTCTGTTCCTTTACTCTACAATTAACATCGGTGGTCAGTCTAAAGTAAGTGCACTTACATTTGGTCATTTAAATTTTTTTTTATTATTATTATTATTTTTTTTAATAAACATTTGGTCATTTAACAGATTTTGCTTTTATCCAAAGCAACTTACAAATATCCCAAATTAATGTACGAGACCAGAACGCAGGGTTACGTACAGAATCCCTGGAACAATGAGGCTCGAGGGCCTTGCTCAAGGGCCCACGTTGGTAACATACGGTGGACCTGGGATTTGAACCCACAACGC
The DNA here is from genome assembly GCA_019802505.1 of Corydoras sp. C115. NCBI lineage: Eukaryota > Metazoa > Chordata > Actinopteri > Siluriformes > Callichthyidae > Corydoras > Corydoras sp. C115. Next base: position 310,864 of record JAFMOC010000172.1, on the reverse strand, counting down.
CCTCAAAACGGATTTCACATTACTACTTTATATCTTTTTTTGAACATTAATAATTTCTACACTAGGGGTGTCTTCAACTAAGGATTTTCATAGTCGAATCTGATTCGTCAGATTTTCCCTATAGTCGGCTGATAGTCGAATCAGTTAAAAAAAATTACCACAAGATGGCGCTATAAGCGTGGTTTTTAAAAAAGATTAAAAAAAAATATTTTGTTATATATTTTATATTGTTAAAGCGCACACATCATTTAAAAAAAAAAATATTAACAGAAATTAGGATGATTTTATTTGACAAAAGGCTATATATATAACGAAAACAAAGATATTTAATGTAAAAACTAATGCTTAGCAGCAGCCATGGGCGCCCCCATGTGGTCAAAATGGTACATTCGACTATGAGGTTCATAGTCGACTACGGTTCTCCGAATCGAATCGTCGAATCAGCGAATATTGCAGCTCACCCCTATTCTACAGTGATATATCGTCGTCTGTAGTAGGCCTAAAACAAACCGACAGCAAATCCAGAGGCCTATTCACATCACCGACCGGGTCGGGTTCAAGTAGAGCCACGACCGGAATTATTTCCAAACTCTAACCGCAGTTAGAACTCACCAGCGTCTCCTAAAGGGAGAACCCCCACCAACCTGTGACACCTGTAATAAGACCATCACAATGAAGCACATCATCCTGGAATGCGATAAATACAAAGACACCAGAAAGAAATGGAACGTCTCCCACGACTTATTTTACAAACAGCTCGAAGTCCAAAAAATACTTCAAAGCTCATGACATTTCTGAAAGACATTGGAATAAAGTCAGACTATAAGACCGTATAAATAACAACCCACCTTCTGCCATGAGTAAGGCCGAAAGGTGATTCATGGCGTTAAAACCCAAACAAACAAACAAACAAACCCGCAGTTAGACTCTTGTGTAAGATGACCGATGGAATCTGTTCTGTAGGTGTGTGTTTAGGTGCCGTGTGCAGCTGGGGACAGCTCCCGATCTTCCCAATGGGCGAGGAGAAGCCGGAGACACTGGATTTCGTGAAGGATTTTCAGGAGTATCTGAGCCAACAAACTCAACATGTCAACATGATCTCCGGCTCCGTCAGTGGAGTAAAGGATTCAGAGGAGTCAGCTGGTGAGGGTTCAACTTCCCTCACTGTTACAATGAATCATCCGATCTGTTTTTCAGACTTTAAACAGGACACGTGGACGAGTGGACATTTGTATGTTCCAGTAAACCTGATGGAGGTTTTTTTTTTTTTTTTTTTTTTTTTTTTTTGTGTTATTGAAAATCCTGGTTGGTGGCTTAGTGGTTTAGCACTTTCACCTCTCAGCACTAGGGATTCCCGGTTCGAATCCCCATCTGGGTGGAGTTTCCATGTTCTCCCCGTGTCCGCGTAGGTTTCCTCCGGGTTCTCCGGTTTCCTCCCACAGTCCAAAAACATGGATCAAGTCAATTGAGTTCTCCAAATTGCCCCATGTAGAGTGTGTTTGAGTGAGTCCTGTCCTGGGTGTGTCTGCCCGGCGCCCGAGACGTTCTCCCCTGGATGGGCATGGGGAACCCCACCGCGACCCTAATAGAGGATAAAGCGGAAGATAATGAATGAATGAATGAATGAATGGAAATCCTGGTTAGACCCCATTTTGTGGACAACCTCACAGAGATGAGATTGTTAGAGTGCCATATATAAATGTAACCAGGACGACAGCATGTCACATTTGTTTGAAGTCTATTGTTTACTATTATTTAGGGGTGTATTCAACAAAGGATTTTCATAGTCGAATCTGATTCGTCAGATTTTCCCTATAGTCGACTGATAGTCGAATCAGTTAAAATTTCACCACAAGATGGCGCTATAAGCGTGGTTTTTAAAAATTATTTTAATTTTTTTATATTTTACTTGTTTTTCTAGAGCACCGTAAATGGGATCCCCGTTCTGGACTTTTTTCAAAAAAAAATATTAACAGAAATTAGGATGATTTTATTTGACAAAAGGCTATATATATATATATATATATATATATATATATATATATATATATATATATATATATATATATAACGAAAACAAAGACATTTCATGTAAAAACTAATGCTTAGCAGCAGCCATGGGCGCCCCCATGTGGTCAAAATGGTACATTCGACTATGAGGTTCATAGTCGACTACGGTTCTCCGAATCGAATCGTCGAATCAGCGAATAGTGCAGCTCACCCCTACTATTATTTATTTATTTTGTAATATGTAAATGAAATTGATTGCAATAGTCAACAGAATGACAAACCCTTCCCAGACCCATGAAGGGTTTTCTAGGTGTGATGGTTAGCTGTCCACATATTTATGGCTATAGAGTGTAGTTGGTTGTTGCTATGAGATCTCTGAGTTCTCTCTGTGTGTGGGTCCAGTTCTGGTACAGAATGGCTTGGACCATCCAGCAGTGGACATGTCATTGGAGGATGGCTCCAGCATGTTGGTGGATGGATTTGAGAGGACGTACGATGGAAAGCTGAAGTGTCGGTACTGTAACTACGCCACCAGAGGGACGGCGCGCCTCATTGAGCACATCCGCATCCACACAGGTATGTAAGCATGTAGTGCGTCACAGATAATAATAATAATAATAATACATTTTATTTCATAGGCGCCTTTCTGACACTCAAGGACACCTTACAGTTTACAATTGGATATAAAAAAAAAATAATGATAATAATAATAATAATAAATAAAATAATAAATTATGACAACATTAAAACAATTTAACAAAAAAAGATACCCTTCATCCCTGGTCATTATTGTTATTTTGTTGTTTTTATTGAATAAATTTAGTTTTGCTTTGGATATTTCTTGTCCTTCAGGTGAAAAGCCCCATCGCTGCCACCTTTGCCCGTTCGCCTCGGCATACGAGCGCCACCTGGAGGCGCACATGCGCTCGCACACTGGTGAGAAGCCGTATAAATGCGAGCTGTGTTCGTTCCGTTGCAGTGACCGCAGCAACCTGTCGCACCACCGCCGCCGGCGTCACAAAATCCTCCCCATGAAAGGTGCTCGCTCGGCCCCTCTGGCACACCGCAGGCCGATCGGGGGCCTGCCCAAACGGGGAGGGGCGTTCGGATTCGGGCGCCGCCTTTTGGCGGATTTGGAACTGCACAGGAAGGAGGCCGGAAAGGGCAGCATCGGTAACGAAGAGGCGAACGATATCGACGGCCACTACGTCAGCGTGGCGCAGGAGGATTCCGAAAAAGCGAACGATTTGGAACACAACCCCCTGAATCAGCTCTCGGCTCTGGCGGGACAGCTCTCCAGCCTGCCCTCCGAGGCACCCGCCTCCCCCGGCGCGGATTCTCTACCGGAAGAGAAGCCCTCTTTCCTCATCCAGCCTCCAGCAGCTCTTTCCACCAGTGTGGCCTGCAATGAGATTCGCGACACGACCCACTGCAGTGACCGGACGAGCACGCCCACCAACAGCGGCACCAACAGCCAGCCTGGCACGCCCACGCCTGGCCACGAGCCGCAGTTGCTGCAGCATTGCCCGCACTGCCACATCTATTTCCCAGACAACGTCCTGTATACCATTCACATGGGTTGCCACGGTTATGAAAACCCTTTCCAGTGCAACATCTGCGGCTACCGCTGCACGAACAGATACGACTTTGCCTGCCACTTTGCCCGCGGCCAGCACAAACAGTGAGGGGTCCGGCGGGTGGGTTGCCTTTACTGTACTGTTCATAACGAGGAAAGGAGGTTCTGATGCACAATGGCAGGACGATGCGCACCAGCCGCCTGCATGCCTCATGTAAACAGTTGGCACTTGGCGACACAACCCAATTTAATTTGAAAAGAATCTACAATTTGGGAATATGTAGGAAATTTTAGGTTGGGATGCCAGGATGAAGCATGGGACAGGCGTGGTGGGCACAATGGTACTCCTGAAATGGCCAGCAGGGCTGTCGGTGAGTCTCGACAGTGAGTCTCAGCTTCTTATTTATGATCCGATGAACATATTTAGCTGACGTGACATTAGACAGCGACTACAGAAGGGGAAATCTGTCATTTATTCAGGTAGAAATAACTTTAGCCTGTAGATCCCTCATTAAAACGGACATGGAAGGTCCTGGGGTGTGGTCTACTGCAACTTGACAGCGAATCAAAAGTACAACACAACCTCTGCTGAACAAAATAACCTTTATAGTACTCTGCGGGTGCCTTATGAGTGTTTAGTCCTTTACTGTTGAATGAAACCAAAACCCAAACCCCAAACCCCATGACCAAATGTTTTCTTAAACACCACTGGTTTATCATGTATTTAACTTCTCCACATAAGTGTTTTGGATACGTGGTCTTAATACAGACACTGTACACGATGAATGAAAATGCCGTAAAAAAAAAAAAAGGTCCTTTAATTATGAATGACTCCACTCCTAACCCTGCCGTCGTGCTTGATCGTGGCATCCTGCGTCAATGTCCGAGCCGTAAGCATGCCATCGTACCACGTTCCTGTATTTCCTTAACGCCTTGAATGCAGGATAATCAGGACGGAACCACCAGGCATTCCTTCAGCTTCTCTCTTTGTGGCTTCGTGGCATCAGGACGAGACCCGTTCCGGGAACAGAATCACGCCGAACGATTGGTTTCATCTCAGTGAGAACCGTTTATTCGCTCGTAATTTATTGTGCTGGGATCTTGAAAAGTATTTTTCTTGTTAATCGAGGCAGCTAGCGGAACCCCGTGCCTCTCCGATCCACCTCCGGGAAACAAAGTGAAGCATTCTGGGGGAAGCCAGACGCTCCCGGTGGAGGTGGAGCTCGTCTGGTTTGAGGAAAGGATGTTGGTCTAGCAGTTTATTTTTTTGTTTTGATTTTAATACGGAGGTCTTTATGCTGACATCATGCCCCGTTTCCTCTAAGTGTAGTTCCCAGTGCTGGTTCTCGAAACCTTTTAGAAATAATAATAATTTAACGTTTAATTTGTTTATCGCATCAAAATGAATTTAGGTACAAACTGCTGAACCTCCTGACGTGCAAATGTACATTTAAACCATTTAAGCCTTTAAATCTTAAACTTTCGAAGAATTGTATTGTGTTCATGATTTTATTTGGCAGAAGCCGTAATCCATAATCCTGCAACCTAACCCCATGCTCACCCCAAACCTACCGGGGGTCAATGTTAGTGGTTTTTATACCGCGAGTCTTTGTAGACCCTGCTTTGTTGTCATGAAGAACACACTCTTTGATTTTTGTCATCATGAAGTTCACAGTGTAGAATGAATTATATGTCCACTACCACAATTAAGTCTGTAACCTTTTTTTTTTTCCCAGACCTTTGTTTTGCTTACTATAATCAAATAAACATGGACAAGGACCTCTTTTGTCCATCGTGAACTGTCTTGAGTGTTAAGTCGAATCAGATGTCCTTCAAACGGATGGCACAGTTCCATAGATGCACCTCAATTCCAAGCGGTGTGCATCATTATTTGTCCTGAACAGCAGGTTTATGTCCTGTTCATTACGACCAATGTCTCACATGATGTCTCTGACCTCAGAAGGTCCGAACTTCGCCGAGATTCAACTCGCAACATGAAGAACTTGAGACACTTGAGGTTTTTATTCAATGGCTGTCGAGAAGGTGTTTTTTTTTTTTTTTTTAAATCTCATGTGGCTTCTGTATTGGGAACAGTAAAGACAGGGACGGGAACTTTGGAATCACAATCGAAAGTATTATACGTTTATTTAAACTAATTTAATCATTGTTACTTGTAAATGGATTGAATAATAAATCATACTTTTTAATTTTTATGTGGAGTGTCCATATAATTCATCGTATCATGTAGGGACCATGAACAGGGTTGCACTGGATGCATATTCGGAAACCTGTCGGATTTTAATTGCCCCAGTTATTTTTGTGGACCACTGGAGATGTCGTCATTTTTGTAGTCAGTGCCGTGATGGTCATGTCCACGCTTGGCACACTGGGTCTGAGTAGGACTTTAATAGTTTTAAAAAAAGGGTTTTTTTTTTCCCAAAAATGAAAATCACATTTGGCGGTCAATAAATATGTACAGAATCTGATTTTCCTCTGTGAACATGTTTCTCCTTTAAAATCACCGGATCCTGGCGGTTTAAGGGTTTATATGACTCTTGAATCGCCTCGTAATTCAGAGGCTCCTGTGACTTACAGGGGAAAAATGTAAGTGGAAATAAATGTATCTGGTTCTGAAGATTTATTTACCACAGAACGTGATGGATGGGAATTTTGGAAAACCCTGTTCATCCTGTGCCATATGTGGACATGACCGACATGGCACCAGCTCCAGACCCCACGACTCCGGTAATGAACTTTGTAGCGAATGTCCCATCGTTTTAAACGTCTTTATTTATTTTACAAATATAAATTTATAGCATTTTAATAAAACCAGACGGAGATGAATGTTCTCGAGTCTGATCTGCGTTTTCCTTCTGACGCGCCGCGTTTCGTGTTTCTCTTCCTCCCACTCGGTCATCGTTTTGATCTTTCATTTTTAGGTTCGGCCTCTTTAGCTACCGAAGGTGCCATGCTGTTAATGTGTTGTTGTAATGTTTGTGGTGCTACGACTATATTTGACTCGGTCCCGTTTCATTTCCAGATGGTTCTGTGAGTGTATTGATTATTGTATATAGGTTCGTCGTGACATCGGTGTTCCATCTTAATAAATTTTATTTAAGCAGCCGGTTTAAGACTGTGTTTATTCCAGAGTTATATTTCAGTAAGTCAATATAGGCGTTGGGCGGCACGCTGGCTTAGTGGTTTAGCATGTTCTCCTCTCAGCGCTAGGGATTCCCGGTTCGAAACCCAATCTGGGTGGAGTTTCCATGTTCTCCCCGTGTCCGAGTGGGTTTCCTCCGGGTTCTCCGGTTTCCTCCCACAGTCCAAAAACATGGATCAAGTCAATTGAGTTCTCCAAATTGCCCCATATAGAGTGTGTCTGTGTGAGTGTGTGCCCAGCAATAGATTGGCGCCCTGTCCTGGGTGTATCTGCCCAGCGCCTGAAACGTTCTCCCCTGGATGGGCATGGGGAACCCCCCCCCCCCCGACACTAATAGAGGATAAAGGGGGAGATAATGAATGAATGAATGAATTTATCAGTTTGGGTTGTTAAGGGCGGCATGGTGGCTTAGTGCTTTAACATGTTCGCCTCTCAGCACTAGGGATTCCCGGTTCGTATCCCCATCTGGGTGGAGTTTCCATGTTCTCCCCGTGTCCGCGTGGGTGTCCTCCGGGTTCTCCGGTTTCCTGCCACAGTCCAAAAACATGGTCAGGTCAATTGAGTTCTCCAAATTGCCCCATATAGAGTGTGTGTATAGTGAGTGTGTGCCCAGTGATGGATTGGCACCCTGTCCTGGGTCTATCTGCCCAGCACCCAAAACGTTCTCCCCTAGATGGGCATGGGGAACCCCCCCGCGACCCTGATATAGGATGAAGCGGAAGATAATGGATGGATGGGTTGTTAATGCTACAGCTCACTTTGTTTTAAACAATTAAGGACGACACGTTTTCGTAAATCGTGCCAAACTTGGGCAGATAGACCCAGGACAGGGCGCCAATCCATCGCTGGGCACACACTCACTCACACAGACACACTCTATATGGGGCAATTTGGAGAACTCAATTGACTTGATCCATGTTTTTGGACTGTGGGAGGAAACCGGAGAACCCGGAGGAAACCCACGCGGACAAGGGGAGAACACGGAAACTCCAACCAGATGGGCATTCGAACCGGGAATCCCTAGTGTTGAGAGGAGAACATGCTAAACCACTAAGCCACCGTGCCGCCCCAATACGCTCTCAAACTTTGTAAAATAATCGATCAACACGGTAAATCGGACGCTCAGCTGACTCTTCAGACGCTTCTTTCTCACCCAGGGCCCCGAGACGTCATCACCGCACATCCCGTCCAGATGGTGGCGATATTTCAGCGAGTACAACAATATAACAAGAAGAAGACGAAGCGCCTCGACTGTAAACAGACTTCTGTACTTTATTAAGGTAAATTTAATTCGTTTATTTAATAGTGTTACGTCAACTGTGTGATGACGTCATGCCGATGTTTTGGGGGGATTAAGACGTAATGGCTTGAGCGGGTGTAGGGGGGAGTTTTGGTGTTTTGGGGGCAAACAGCGGTGGGGCCCAGCTGGGCTGCCCACAAACACGAGCACGCGCCCTGAGCCCGTCGCCCTGACAACCGAGATCAGAGGGGCGCACGCGGCACACCGCCGCTGTTTGATGTATTTGAGCGAGTTCTGCACCTTCAGAAAAACTTTAAACCTCTTTTACAAGTTTTTATTTTTTTAAAGAAGTGAATTTGGGTTCAGTTCACTTTTTTTTTAGGAAACGAACTCGTTTACTCATGTTCTCCTCTCAGCACTAGAGATTCCCGGTTCGAATCCCCATCTGGGTGGAGTTTCCACGTCCTCCCCGTGTCCGCGTGGGTTTCCTCCGGCTTCTCCGGTTTCCTCCCACAGTCCAAAAACATGGATCAAGTCAATTGAGTTCTCCAAATTACCCCATATAGAGTGTGTGTGGGTGAGTGAGTGTTTGCCCAGCGATGGATTGGCGCCCTGTCCTGGGTCTATCTGCCCAGCGCCCGAGACGTTCTCCCCTGGATGGGCATGGGGAACCCCACCGCGACCCTAATAGAGGATAAAGCGGGTGATAATGAATTAATTAATTTGGGTTTAGTTAACTTTTTTTTAGGAAACGAACTCGTTTACTCACGTTCGCCTCTCAGCGCTAGGGATTCCCGGTTCGAATCCCCGTCTGGGTGGAGTTTCCACGTTCTCCCCGTGTCCGTGTGGGTTTCCTCCGGGTTCTCCGGTTTCCTCCCACAGTCCAAAAACATGGATCAAGTTAATTACACCCCATATAGAGTGTGTCCGTGTGAGTGAATGTGTGCCCAGCGATAGATTGGCGCCCGATTGGCAGATTGGGTGTATCTGCCCAGCGCCCGAAACGTTCTCCCCTGGAAGGGCATGGGGAACCCCACCCTTCAAATGTGTGTATTACTTTACATTACATGACATTTGGTCATTCAGCAGACGCTTTCATCCAAAGCGACTTACAGAGCACAGGGTTGGCCACAGGATTCCTGAAGCAATGAGGGTTAAGGGTCTTGCTCAAGGAGCCACAGTCGTAACATCAGTGGACTTGAACCCACAACCTTCAGATTGAGAGCCCAACACCTTAACCTCTGGGATACCACACTTTTATTGCCAAACCCTTTTCATTTGTATATATTTATACATGTTGCATGTGGCAGCTTCCAACAAACATGGAAAGACCGTATAGTAAAGTTAAGCATGTTTCAAACACACTCTTTATATTTCACTCTTTCTGTTTTCTCATACTTACCTGGCAGAGGTGAGACCATGATCGGTAAGGTGGTTCACCCAAAGTGAAGACTAGACCGTTGCACTTCAGTCCAGCTGACCTTTCCGAATTCCTCAAATGTAGGAATCTCGGCTGGAAATGGGGTACTGCGTTGGCGTTGGCGTTCTCCCTTTGTGTCATTGTGTAAAAGCAGATGAATGTGTGATGAATTGGTTGGAGCTACAGTGGTGACCTTATTGTTTATGTATCTACCTGCCTAACTACCAAACATCTTGCTATAAAACCTGTATTGACCGAGGTTTAATGTGGGGTAGTGGGCAGGCAGTTCATCCTCAGGTGTAAGTCGCTTTGGATAAAAGCGTCTGCTAAATGACTAAATGTAAATGTTGATACACTTAATCAAATGTTTTGTGCAAAAGTTTGCTGGTCAAACTTCTGATCAGGTTCGAGTGAAACAACACTGGTGCTAGAATAATGTGTCTTTATTCCCCACACACAGAGTATATAGAAACTTAATCAAACATCACACAAAAACTACATAGCCAAGCCCTTACCTGACACACTAGGACCGGAGAGCCGTGGGTCCTGGTCAGAGCTTGCAGCCGCAGTTCAAAAGCTGGGCGATTGTGCACATCCCACAGCAGACTCTGATCAGCACCACGGCTCACCCGCCTTTTATACAAAATCTACACAAGGGTTACATGCGAGCGGAGCGGGCCGGGCCCCACCCGCAGGTTTACCTGCAATTAGTTCAGCGTCCTGTTTCGACTCAGTGTCTACTGAGTGCCCTACACTCCCTTCCTTCTTCAATCGAGTCTTGGGGCGAGTCGCCCTGACACGCTCACCATCATCCTTAAATCGGTGCCTGGTACATGCAGGTGAAAAACAGATTATATAAAAAGTAACCATAAGTTTGTGAGTAATCAAAAGACATAAAAAAATATTTTTCTCACAACAAACATGCTGCTCTAAACTTTGTCCTTCCTTCTGACAGTATGGACACAATTTACTGCCATCAAAAAGCCAAACGGCAGAAAACGACGGCCCCGGAGGAAAAGGCTGTCCCGGTGCTGCCAGCTGAAGGTCCACACATCCATACAGACGCTCCGCACGAGCCGTATCTGTCAACGCACACGGACGCGGCTGCACCCGAGAGCCCCGTTGATGCGCGATCACCCACGAGCAGCAACTCCGCCCGTTCTGCGACACACGGCACACTCAAGTTCCTCACCCGGCCTCCGTGCAGCCGGACGACACAGCAGACTCTGTGAGGGACATCCTGTTGGTCCGCGTCATAACCATGCTGGAGGAGATACAAAAAACCCAACGAGAGCACGGGCGCATGCTCCAAACTCTCATGAGGCAGAGGGACGTCAGTGGCAGCGTTCCGTCGCTACCCGAAGGGGCCAGCTTCCCTCTGAAATCCGTCTCAGAGGTACAGGACATGGAGCTGAAGCTTGCTGTTGCAGAGTTTAAAAACGATGTGGTGAGTCCTGAGTGAACGGAAAAAAAAAAAACACACAGAAAGGCTTTAATTGTACTGGCGGTCCTGCAGGACGCCCCCTAGTGGACTCACATATAGTTTTCCAGTTGTTTGTTTTAGTTTAGTGGACTCACATATAGTTTTCCATTGGTGTTGCTGCCTGGCCGCTCAAGGAGGACGAGTCCCCCACTGAGTCTCGCTCCTCCCAAGGTTTCTTCCTTGAATAACAACATAACAGGGAGTTTTGTCTTGCCACTGTCGCTTCGGCTCGCTCTTTGGGAGTTTAAAGGCTTTTCATTCTGTAAAGCTGCTTTGTGACGATATACTGATGTAAAAAGCGCGACATAAATAAATTACTTGAACTTGAATTTGAACTGGCGGCACGGTGGCTTAGTGGTTTGGCACGTTCGCCTCTCAGCGCTGGGATTCCCGGTTCGGGTCCCCATCTGGGTGGAGTTTCCATGTTCTCCCCGTGTCTGCGTGGGTTTCCTCCGGGTTCTCCGGTTTCCTCCCACGGTCCAGGAACATGGATCGAGTCAATTGAATTCTCAAATTGCCCCATATAGAGTGTGTCTGTGTGAGTGAGTGTGTGCCCAGCGATGGATTGGCGCCCTGTCCTGGGTCTTTCTGCCCAGCGCCCGAAACGTTCTCCCCTGGATGGGCATGGGGAACCCCACCGCGACCCTAATAGAGGATAAAGCGGGAGATAATGAATGAATGAATGAATGAACTTGAACTTATAGTCATGCATTTGCGCTAAATGTTGCATTTCTTTGAACGTCATCAGGTGTTGGTGTTGGGAGAGCTCGGAGGGAAGAACACTGACGAGTGCACACGCAGAACGAATGGCTTTCCTCATGTCTAACAACCTGGCGATGTGTTATAACCTGATGGGACGACACGGGAAGAGAGAGTTCCAAAGTCTTCACCTCTTCGATGTCGTGCACGGTACGAAACACACGGACGTCCTGTTTTAATGTTATTGAAATAAACTGGAAATCAGCGAAGTGGCGGCACGGTGGCTTAGTGGTTTAGCACGTTCTCCTCTCGGCGCTAGGGATTCCCGGTTCGAATCCCCATCTGGGTGGAGTTTCCATGTTCTCCCCGTGTCCGCGTGGGTTTCCTACGGGTTCTCCGGTTTCCTCCCACAGTCCAAAAACATGGATCAAGTCAATTGAGTTCTCCAAAATTGCCCCATGTCGAGTGGGTATATGTGAGTGAGTGTGTGCCCAGCGATAGATTGGCGCCCTGTCCTGGGTGTATCTGCCCAGCGCCCGAAACGTTCTCCCCTGGATGGGCATGGGGAACCCCCCCCCGCGACCCTAATAGAGGATGAAGCGGGAGATAATGAATGAATGAATGAGCAAAGTGTAGGATTCTTTGGAATTAAAGCCTATCGTTTTACAGCTGCCTTAAAGAAAAACCCTCATCTTAAAGACATTACGAAGAAGGACGTTGAGAGGGCGGTGGCGAAGTGGTTCACCAACGCTCGGGATCGAGATGGAAACCGAGCCCTGAGAGCACAGCGAGACCTTCAGAGGAGGGCGGCAGAGTCGCTCGCGTGAGTCAAAGCAGACCAACTGTGTGTGTGTGTGTGTGTGTGTGTGTGTGTGTGTGTGTGTGTGCCTGTGTGCCTCTTATATGAAAGCATTTTCTCCAGTTGTCTGATGGGTGAATTTTTTTTTTTTTTTTGTGTCTTTTAGATCCTAAGAGTGTGGCTTTTTGGTTGAAAGTTTTTTTTTTTTTTTTTTTTTTTTTACAGAGTAATGTCTTTTTTTTTTTTTTTTTTTTCATTTTTCATTTCAACATCACGTCATGAAGCACAAGCTCTGTTCATATTCCGTGGTATATTTTTATATTTGCATTATTTAAATGATAATCATGGACCGATCGGTGACGGACGTTGTTTCAGATCCAGATCTAATAAACAACGAGTCTTTTAAACGGACAGAACCTTTGGGTCTTTAAAACATTTTATAAAGTGGATCTTCTGTAAACATGTTATTTACAGAAGTAAGTCTCTGTGTGACCGTTCATTCATTCATTCATCAAATCCTCCGCTTTATCCTCTATTAGGGTCGCATTGGGGTTCCCCATGCCCATCCAGGGGAGAACGTCTCGGGCGCTGGGCAGATACACCCAGGACAGGGTGCCAATCTATCGCTGGGTATACACACTCACTCACTCACGGACACACTCTATATGGGGCAATTTGGAGAACTCAACTGACCTTGATCCATGTTTTTGGACTGTGGGAGGAATCCGGAGAACCCGGAGGGAACCCATGCGGACACGGGGAGAACATGGAAACTCCTCCCAGATGGGGACTCGAACCGGGAATCCCTAGTGCTGAGAGGAGAACGTGCTAAACCACTAAGCCACCTGTGTGACCATAAAATCGTCAATTAAATCGTCATCTTCTATAGAGTTCCGTAAAATAAATTATAACATAAAAGTAACGAAAACCAAACACACAGGAGATAAACGACTTTATTCCGTCTTAACTTTGTTATATTACAAGCAATTAAATACAAACAGACAAAAATAATCTTTAACTTAATAAAACATGGTGAATAATACAAGATCCAACAGTTAAAACATTTAGTTACCAGCAACTCTGTTAGATTTACACCAGCTGTCCATCAAATCGGCTCCACCCACCTTACAGATTTGTAGTTCTACACTTCTATTCTGTAGTCCATCTCATTCTCTACATACTGTTGGTTCCTCTGCTCTGAGATGATCCGGACCATGGACTGAGCAGGTGTTATTGGGGTGGTGGATGATTCTCAGTACTGCACTGACGTGGTGGTGTGTTAGTGTACACTCTATTACACACCTCCACCTTATAGAACCGTAGAACTACAAACCTCGTCTACGTTAAAGGTGCAGCTGAGTAAAAAGACACCGAGGGGAGGAACATAGAGCTGAATCTAATAAAGATAAAGTGGCCGGTGAGTTCATGTGCCACGAATTACAAAGGTTATTGATTCAGAAATCAAAGTGAGGTTGTTCACAGACCTCAGCCGTGAGTCCATTACATTCACGCTACAATTACACAGCTGTTCCCTATCTAGGGCGCCTCTATCTGTGAGGACTAAAACCCAACAATTACAATGGCTTCGTTTGAACACAGGCTTGTGCAAAGCTTTGAGCTCAGCTTCTTCCACACCAGACTTTATCGACCTTGCTCTGTGCACCGGGTCACGCACTCGAACCGGAACAGGACAGGCCTTCCCCAAACTGTTCCCACGAAATAGGACGCATCCCGTTGTCCCAAATACCGTTGTCCCAAATACATGCTCAAACGTATACACGTGTGGCTGTGGGACTGAAGAAAACACACACATTCAACACTCTGGAGGTGTGTGCTAATACTTTTTCAAACAGACATTGCAAAGACGTTTCTCGTGAGACTGAATGTGATTAAAACTCGGCGCCTGATGAACAAATACTCGATACGTAATTTCATTTCATCATTAAAAAGCCATGACGATACGTTCCAGACTTTTAGTTTTTGACTGTGGACCACCCGGTTAGATGCGGAACCTCCTTCGTGATCCTGTTATTCATTCGTTCATTCATTCATTCATTATCTCCCGCTTTAGGGTCGCGGGGAGGGGGGTTCCCCATGCCCATCCAGGGGAGAACGTCTCGGGCGCTGGGCAGATAGACCCAGGACAGGGCGCCAATCCATCGCTGGGCACACACTCACTCACACAGACACACTCTATATGGGGCAATTTGGAGAATTCAATTGACTTGATCCATGTTTTTGGACTGTGGGAGGAAAGCGGAGAACCCGGAGGAATCCCACGCGGACACGGGGAGAACATGGAAACTCCACCCAGATGTGAAGCGGGAATCCCTGTGCTAGAGTCTGATTAAAAATGGAAAGCGGAGAACCCGATGTTCGCTGAAGATGCCGCCCACACAAGACTCCGAGGAGACGCGGGATGTTCGGAGGGAAGAGCTGGAATCTGCCGTGTTTCTGCCGAGCGTCCGACTTTTCATTACCACAGCGGCTGGACTCATACTTTAAATATACCGCGAGTCCAGCCGCAACGTTCACGCGGCACTCGGGGAACGTTCTGCGTGCCGCGGGTGAAAGACAGATCGGCTTTTTGCCGACTGAACGAGGAAGGCACAGGAAAGGTGCAGTTTAGATGCTTCAGCGTTTGTAAAAAATACAAATCTACAAATCACGTTGACTTCGATTTCTCTCTCTCTCTTTTTTTTTTTTTCTCTTTTTCTTTTTTGGAAAATAAATCAACTCTCTGGAAAACATTCGCTGTGGTGAAAAAATACAGGTTTTTTTTTTTTTTTTTAAGGTACTTCAGGTTATTTGGCAGTTGATTAACACTTTGTTTTTGGAACATCGACAAACCGTGACAATGACTTCCAAAATGTGCCAAGGGATAAAATAAAATACAGATCACAGTGCTGCGTCCCGGTCGTCGAGGGGATGCTGAGGAACCCGGGCTGCGTCAGAAATCCCGTAGCACGCAGTACGCGAAGGAAGTATTTGAGAACGTCTAGCGTGTGCGAATACGAAGGGTTCATCGAGCGGTGTGCCGGAATTTTCCGAATGACCTGCTGATTTGTGTGAACTGTGCTTTCCCATGAAGCCACCTGCCACATGGGTTCGAGGTTCTGAGGAGGAAGGCGGTTTATAAATAGAAGTACAACCACGAACCAGAAAATAAATAATGTTGCGATACTGAAAGTGCATAGGGCGCTACTGAATCACGATCTAGTGCCTACTGCGTGAGTGTGGCATTTCGGACGCAGCCCTCGTCCGTTCTCAGAGGGAGTTCAGGCAGCTGTACATCACCCAGTCCCTCGACGGAGACTGCCGTGATGACGGAAGCCACAGCAACTGGCGCCATGGCACCAGGGATTGATAGTGGCGGGGGACGACACCCTGGACGTTGTGCTCGAAATAGCTGAACAGACGGAACCACCAGACACGAGAGAAGGCGTTAACCTGCGAGCTTTGCTTCAAACACTGCGAAAAAAAAATAAAATAAAAGAGGAAATTCATAGGCTGGCTGTCGGTTTAGGAATAAATGTGGTTGCATGATGTCATTGTGGTTTTACCTGCTGGTTGGCCATGGTATGGTACCACCAGAAGAGGCGTGTGGTGACAAAGTAAGCCACCACCACGTCTACCGTGTAGTGATCGTGAGCCAGGAGGATGCAAAAAATCCCCAAAACGCTCAAGCACAAACACGCCCTGTGGTACAGCCACAGCCGCCGAGAAGAATCTGCAGACACAGTGTTGTTAATACATCTAAAATATGTATAACAGGAATATCAAAGCATTTGCATGAATCAAAGCAAAGCAAAGTATTTTGGACGTCGTCTAAATGGCATGTAATTCTGATATATGACCACCAGACGGCGACAAAAGCATACGTTTTAAGTCGCTGAGTAAAAAAATGAAACGCAAACTCGCTAATTTTAAAAATAAAATGCGTTTTTATTGACAGTAATAACTATTATATTGTATATATTTTTTTTATTTATTGCCACGTAGCCCTGAATTTGTTATTAGAACTATTATTAATCATTATAGGCGGCACGGTGGCTTAGTGGTTAGCACGTTAGCCTCTCAACACTAGGGATTCCCGATTCGAATCCCCATCTGGGTGGAGTTTCCATGTTCTCCCCGTGTCCGCGTGGGTTTCCTCCGGGTTCTCCGGTTTCCTCCCACAGTCCAAAAAACATGGATCAAGTCAACTGAGTTCTCCAAATTGCCCCATGTAGAGTGTGTATGTGTGCGTGAGTGTGTGCCCAGTGATAGGTTGGCGCCCTGTCCTTGGTCTATCTGCCCAGCGCCCGAAAACGTTCTCCCCTGGATGGGCATGGGGAACCCCACCACGACCCTAATAGAGGATAAAGCGGGAGATAATGAATGAATGAATGAATGAATGAATGAAAAATATCATTAATCATGATAATAAGCGACATGGTGGCTTAGTGGTTTGGTTTAGCACGTTGGCCTCTCAACACTAGGGATTCCCGATTCGAATCCCCATCTGGGTGGAGTTTCCATGTTCTCCCCGTGTCCGCGTGGGTTTCCTCCGGGTTCTCCGGTTTCCTCCCACAGTCCAAAAAACTTGGATCAAGTCAATTGAGTTCTCCAAATTGCCTCGTATAGAGTGTGTCTGTGTGAATGAGGGTGTGCCCAGCGATAGATTGGCGCCCTGTCCTGGGTGTATCTGCCCAGCGCCCGAAAACGTTCTCCCCTGGATGGGCATGGGGAACCCCCCCCCCCGCGCGACCCTAATAGAGGATAAAGCGAAAGATAATGAATGAATGAATGAATGAATGATAATAATAATAATGAGCGAAAGTGCCTCAGTTGTTGTGATGTTTTAAAGAAGATTACTTACACTCCTTAATAAAGAGGTATGTTAGTGTTAACATGACTGTGTGGCCACTGTAGAGAAAATCGCCGCACAAAGTATGACCTCCTGTGATGGACAATCCACCACCTGAGATCATCTTCATGATCCGTCTCATCTGAGCCTCATAATCACCCAACAACTGAAACAGACACACAGCATACACACGGAATCTCAGTTCCCTGCGGGATAGAATGCAATGCTTGTAAACAATCACCAAAAGTCTATAAAGATACCAAAAAATTCCATATCAATATCACAGTAAGCATGTAGTAATTCTCCCAAGCGTTTGTCGCCCTCTGGCGGACAATCGGACGATAGCGATAAAACAAACTTATTATATTCCCATAACTACTAGATTGGCGGCACGGTGGCTTAGTGGTTTAGCACGTTCTCCTCTCAGCGCTAGGGATTCCCGGTTCGAATCCCCATCTGGGTGGAGTTTCCATGTTGTCCGCGTGGGTTTCCTCCGGGTTCTCCGGTTTCTTCCCACAGTCCAAAAACATGGATCAAGTCAATTGAGTTCTCCAAATTGTAGAGTATGTTTGTGTGAGTGAGTGAGTGTGTGCCCGGCGATAGGTTGGCGCCCTGTCCTGGGTGTGTCTGCCCGGCGCCCGAGACGTTCTCCCCTGGATGGGCATAGGGAACCACCCCCCCTGCGAACCTAATAGAGGATAAAGCGGAAGATAATGAATGAATGAATGAATGAATGAACTACTAGATTGTTGTCATTACTTTTATTTTAATCAACATTACGAACTTTCCCGCATTGGCAGATCGAGTTGTGATTTATTACAGGACAAACATCACCTTTTAATTTGAAATATGCATTTGATATCATTAACTGTAAAATCATGATAATAAAACTATAGTGAGTGTGTCAGTATTTCTGACAATCGCCTGTGAAACATGTTTTGTTTATGATTTATGAATGTTACCAGACAGTTCTTAAAAAGGGTGTTTTACCTAAAGCTCCCGTGCAAAACAATGGGCCAAACCCAAAATAGCACATTGGCTTGAAATAGTCCTATTAATTCAAAGGAGCTTGACACTCCCACATTTAAAGAATTATGACGAAGCTTGTGACATCTATTTAGCTTTTTTACTTCTCTAATTCTACCGTGTATTTAATTCTTTAGGATTGCGCTCGTACGACACCACCGCACCACCGCAACCATGTGCTAGCTCTTCTATACATGCAACTGAGATTGTGTAGCAGATTCAGTGCTTCATTAAACCATAGAACGAAGGTTCTCATGATTTAGTTATTTATTAATGCATGGCCGTCTATGTCCTGAACTGACCTGCACTTTTACTTATTTTTATATCAGAAGATTGTAGTTCAGGATTGAAATCTGAATTATTTTTGTTACCTTTGGTGAGCACTTGAAGTGCAGACCCGGCACCGGTAGGGTGGTCACGTACATGGTCACACATCTGTACAGGTAAAGCGTCCCGACGATGAAAAAGAAACGACGGCCAACAATAGATCTGAACACACATGAAGGGTTTGTGGTGAGTTAGCAGATACTTACTGTTTGACATCAAAAGAAAGTGTAGTTGATTAAGTTCAGAAATTGAAATGTTGATGTGATGTGTTACACACTGACGTTACACACTGACATTTCACACTGATGTTAGTTTGCATGATGTGTTACATACTGTCGTTTCACACTAACTTTAGTTTGTGTGATGTGTTACACACTGTCATTACACACTAACATTATTTTGCATGATATGTTACACACTAACATTACACACTGACTTTAGTTTGTGTGATGTGTTACATACTGTCGTTACACACTAACATTACACACTGACTTTAGTTTGTGGGATGTTACACACTGTCATTACACACTAACATTATTTTGCATGATGTGTTACACACTAACATTACACACTGACTTTAGTTTGCAGGATGTGTTACACACTGACTTTAGTTTGTGTGATGTGTTACACAGTGACGTTACACACTGACTTTAGTTTGTGTGATGTGTTACACACTGACTTTCACACTGACTTTAATTTGTGGGATGTGTTACACACTGACATTAGTTTGTGGGATGTTGTTACACACTGACTTTAATTTGTGGGATGTGTTACACACTGACATTAGTTTGTGGGATGTTGTTACACACTGACTTTAGTTTGTGGGATGTGTTACACACTGACTTTAGTTTGTGGGATGTGTTACCCACTGACGTTACACACTGACATTAGTTTGTGGGACACACACTGACATTAGTTTGTGGGATGTTGTTACACACTGACATTTCACATTGACTTTAGTTTGTGGGATGTGTTACACACTGACTTTAGTTTGTGGGATGTTGTTACACACTGACGTTTCACACTGACTTTAGTTTGTGTGATGTGTTACACACTGACATTAGTTTGTGGGATGTGTTACACACTGACTTTAGTTTGTGTGATGTTGTTACACACTGACATTTCACATTGACTTTAGTTTGTGGGATGTGTTACACACTGACTTTAGTTTGTGGGATGTTGTTACACACTGACGTTTCACACTGACTTTAGTTTGTGTGATGTGTTACACACTGACATTAGTTTGTGGGATGTTGTTACACACTGACTTTAATTTGTGGGATGTGTTACACACTGACATTAGTTTGTGGGATGTGTTACACACTGACTTTAGTTTGTGGGATGTGTTACCCACTGACGTTACACACTGACTTTAGTTTGTGGGATGTGTTACACACTGACATTATGACGTTTCACATTGACTTTAGTTTGTGGGATGTGTTACACACTGACTTTAGTTTGTGGGATGTGTTACCCACTGACGTTACACATTGACTTTAGTTTGTGGGATGTGTTACACACTGACTTTAGTTTGTGGGATGTGTTACCCACTGACGTTACACACTGACTTTAGTTTGTGTGATGTGTTACACAGTGATGTTACACACTGACTTTAGTTTGCGGGATGTGTTACACACTGACTTTAGTTTGCGTGATGTGTTACATAGTGACGTTACACACTGCCTTTAGTTTGTGTGATGTTGTTATAATCTGAAAGGACACACTGACCTGTGTTTAAGGTGAATCCACTGAACAAACCACACAGCCACCAGAAACATGCCGCAAATCTCACAGATGGAGAAGGCCCACTGCACGCGCTCAAACGCATCAAAGAACTTGTCAGGCAAAGGCGGAGACTCCTCTTTGGACGGAACTCGTTCATGCACGACGGATATGACCACCGTTGTAGTGACGAAGCAGCACAAGGCATACAGGAACGCCACGCCCGTTTTAGGCCATTCGGAGGGGAACGCCGTGCGCTCATTGTCAGATGGTAGTGGAGGAACGGGGATCTGTATTTTGGTAGAACCCTCTCCACTCTTCACAGTGCCATTTTGAACACCCCCGTTGGTGACATGTCCGTTGGCATAGCGATGGTGTCCTGTTTTCGCCATGTGCCCAGCGAGGCGCACCGTCTCCAGACGCTCCAAAAGCCGACGTCCATTGTCGCCTGAAACCAACGACAAAGGAGGGTTTTGGAAATCGGACTCTGAGAGTCTTAACAAGGCCTCGCCATCTGCGTTTCCGAGCACTTGAGAATATTCTGGCATGCCTTCCTCGGCCAGCCAATCACAGACTTCTGACGATGACCACAGCCCCACCTCCTTCATTGCTGAGAATGAGAAGGGGTGGGGTCAATTAGAGAAGAGGCGTGGCAACTGTAATGTGGCAAGCACATCGGAGGCGTCCTTCAAGGCTGATTTAATGTTTCAATGGAAATAATCTTTCAATCACAAGGCTTCTGGATCCGAATCATCACTGAAAAACAAAACACAAAGATTAACGTAATTAAGTTTCTCCAATTAATTTAAAACCAACAGCTAGCATTAGAGCTTATCTCCACCATTATATACGACTAAAAACACCCGAACCCCCTGTGGGTGATAAAGGCCGCGAAATGTTCCAGAAAACAAAGACATTTTGTAACGTTAATGTTGTGGCAACATTGAGCAGCATTAAATTCACCCAGAGCCAAAAATAAAGACCTGGTTCGAGAAGGTTACAACTGGGTGGAAAACTACAAACAGTCTGCACACCAATCTGCCCTTATATGGTAAATGAAAATAAGCCTCGCGGAAGATATTAGTAATAGCTTTACTTTTAATTATTTAATTGTTGTTTGGCATCGTTGCTTCAACTTTAATTAAAAAATGCTTTTAAACACGAGCACGTGAGTTTAGCAATAATTTAAGTAACAGAATAAAGTTACCAAAAAATAAACACACTTACTATAGAAAATATCATTAAACACGGCATAAAGTTAACTTTGACTTAGAACTCTTAATACAAACTTTAAATTTTAGAATATTATTATTAGTCTTTTGGTTTTATTTTTATTTATTCATTCATTCATACATTCATTATTGTTCCCCATGCCCATCCAGAGGAGAATGTTTAAGGCCCCGGGCAGATACACCCTGGACGGGGTGCCAATCTAGCGCTGGGCACACACTCACTCACACACATACATACTGACGAGGGGGCAATTTAGAGCAGTGAATTAACCTTGAATCCATGTTTTTGGACTGTGGGAAGGAAACTTTTGTGTTTTCTTTTCCTCACACGTTTTCCTCACACTCACTCACACACATACATACATACATACATACATACTGACGAGGGGGCAATTTAGAGCAGTGAATTAACCTTGAATCCATGTTTTTGGACTGTGGGAAGGAAACTTTTGTGTTTTCTTTTCCTCACACGTTTTCCTCACACTCACTCACACACATACATACATACATACTGACGAGGGGGCAATTTAGAGCAGTGAATTAACCTTGAATCCATGTTTTTGGACTGTGGGAAGGAAACTTTTGTGTTTTTTTTTCCTCACACGTTTTCCTCACACTCACTCACACACATACATACATACATACCGACAAGGGGGCAATTTAGAGCAGTGAATTAACCTTGAATCCATGTTTTTGGACTGTGGGAAGGAAACTTTTGTGTTTTCTTTTCCTCACACGTTTTCCTCACACTCACTCACACACATACATACATACATACTGACGAGGGGGCAATTTAGAGCAGTGAATTAACCTTGAATCCATGTTTTTGGACTGTGGGAAGGAAACTTTTGTGTTTTCTTTTCCTCACACGTTTTCCTCACACTCACTCACACACATACATACATACATACTGTCGAGGGGGCAATTTAGAGCAGTGAATTAACCTTGAATCCATGTTTTTGGACTGTGGGAAGGAAACTTTTGTGTTTTCTTTTCCTCACACGTTTTCCTCACACTCACTCACACACATACATACATACATACCGACGAGGGGGCAATTTAGAGCAGTGAATTAACCTTGAATCCATGTTTTTGGACTGTGGGAAGGAAACTTTTGTGTTTTCTTTTCCTCACACGTTTTCCTCACACTCACTCACACACATACATACATACATACTGACAAGGGGGCAATTTAGAGCAGTGAATTAACCTTGAATCCATGTTTTTGGACTGTGGGAAGGAAACTTTTGTGTTTTCTTTTCCTCACACGTTTTCCTCACACTCACTCACACACATACATACATACATACTGACGAGGGGGCAATTTAGAGCAGTGAATTAACCTTGAATCCATGTTTTTGGACTGTGGGAAGGAAACTTTTGTGTTTTCTTTTCCTCACACGTTTTCCTCACACTCACTCACACACATACATACATACATACTGACGAGGGGGCAATTTAGAGCAGTGAATTAACCTTGAATCCATGTTTTTGGACTGTGGGAAGGAAACTTTTGTGTTTTCTTTTCCTCACACGTTTTCCTCACACTCACTCACACACATACATACATACATACTGACGAGGGGGCAATTTAGAGCAGTGAATTAACCTTGAATCCATGTTTTTGGACTGTGGGAAGGAAACTTTTGTGTTTTCTTTTCCTCACACGTTTTCCTCACACTCACTCACACACATACATACATACATACTGACAAGGGGGCAATTTAGAGCAGTGAATTAACCTTGAATCCATGTTTTTGGACTGTGGGAAGGAAACTTTTGTGTTTTCTTTTCCTCACACGTTTTCCTCACACTCACTCACACACATACATACATACATACTGACGAGGGGGCAATTTAGAGCAGTGAATTAACCTTGAATCCATGTTTTTGGACTGTGGGAAGGAAACTTTTGTGTTTTCTTTTCCTTACACGTTTTTTATTCTCACATTTTCACTTCAGTAAGCTGAGGTTTGGTATCAGGGGCAACATCCTGCACACACAATCGATCAAAAAAGAGAGATAACGCAAAGCTACAGAACCAGAAGGTGTGTGTGTGAGTTTAACAGATGCCACGTCGATGCTGTTTACATCAACCTTTAACCAGGAAATCTGCTAATCACAGTTTCTCTCACACACACACACACACACACACACACACACACCATTTAATAGCAGTCTATTTTTATCTACCGCAATCACACTTAGTTATTCATATTACATTCCCCATTATTGTTTCACAATTTATGATGCATTTTTAAAAGGTTTTTAAAAAGGACAGAATGTTACACCAAAATGTAGGGATTGAGAGGTGTGTCCTTACTCTAGTCTATAGAGTGCACAACCTCAATCTGAAATATGGAAAGTATCTGGACAAGGCACAAAACCACGGCTGGAAATAAGCTGCTGTATTAATTATGCACATGAACTCTATAGACAAAAGAAATGTTGCTTCCAAATTTGAGGTAACAGTTTGGGAAAGGCCTTCATCAATTCCAGTTTCATAAAGAATTGAATGGGTGTGTTTGACGTAGAAGAACCTGACTGGCCTGCACAGAATCCGGACCTCGACCCCATCAAACACCTTTAGGCTGAACTAGAACAGAGATTGTGAGCCAGGTCCGTTTATCTAACATCCATGTATGAACTCATCGATGCTCTTATGGATAAATAGGTAAACATTCCAAAATCGAGGTAAAAATGCTAATGGAGCAAACGCTGGTGTAGCTTACTACTTTTGATCCATAGATGTTTTGCCTTTTTCTCTTTGTAAATTATTTATTAAGCTGTAATAACAACAATAACATTAATAATAATAATCAGAATAAGAATAAACGTTCTGCCGTTCGTTACTCTTTCAGTTCCCTAAGCAAACACAGCAACAAACAGACACACCTGAAACTACTCACACAGTCTGCAAATATTTATTTAAAACACACACACAGACACACACACACACACACACACGGGTACAGTTAGATTTCAGTCTGAAAAGCATCTGTGTCGTTTTTCCACTGTGTCAAACTCATGAATAAATTATTATCTACAGTTAATTTCATATTATAATTTCAACCCTAAGGTCATTTGCCACTTTTTTTTTGTTCCCTTTGACACAAATGTGTCCTAAAATGTGTATAAAACATCCTCGCGGTCACCTGCAGGACATGTGCATTTTGGGTGAAGATATTTTCATGTATTGTAGAACCACAACGCCGCTGCTAAGGTTCTTTCTGACGTCTAATTGAAGAGATCATTAACCCGTAACAGGAAGTCCTGCAGAGTGCAAACCTGAAATACCGATTCATCACCTTTATGTGTGTCACAGGTTTTTGTTCAACCTATCTGCTGTTGCCCTCTTAGAACAGAGAGAAGATCATACAATATTCATTTCACCACTTCAACACACACACACACACACACACACACACTTTTCCTGTGGTTATATTGAGTATTGATCATGTTGAAAGATTAATGGTGACTTCACCGTGCTGGCTAAATTTAGTTTCACAATAGTTTATCTAAAGTGGGACAAAACAGGAAAGGGTGTGTGTGTGTGTGTGTGTGTGTGTGTGTATATATATATAAATCACAGAACATTTATGCAGAACTGTTTTTATCCTACAAAAGCCCTGTCTTACTCAAGAAATAACTTTAAAAATGAAACCCCAAAAAGTTCTGGTTAAAAATCAAGAAACAATGTTGACAAAGTAAGGAATAAATAATCTGTCAAAGCACAAAGTGACTTCAGGAGTTCAACTGTTTATTCATTCATTCATTATCTTCCGCTTTTATCCTCTATTAGGGTCGCGAGGGGGTTCCCCATGCCCATCCAGGGGAGAACGTCTTGGGCGCTGGGCAGATACACCCAGGACAGGGCGCCAATCCATCGCTGGGCACACACTCACTCACACAGACACACTGTATATGGGGCAATTTGGAGAACTCAATTGACTTGATCCATGTTTTTGGGCTGTGGGAGGAAACCGGAGAACCCGGAGGAAACCCACGCAGACACGGGGAGAACATGGAAACCACCCAGATGGGGATTCGAACCGGGAATCCCTAGTGCTGAGAGGAGAACGTGCTAAACCACTAAGCCACCGTGCCGTCTCAACTGATTATATTTCCAAATTAATTCTCTAAAACTAATTTTCAGCTTTGGTGACATAAATGTCCTCTTTGCAGCTATAACCGCTATAATATACTATAGAAATTCTTTTTTTGATTTTGGAGTGTGCCTGCGGGACGTTTTGACACAGATGATGGCGAGGTGTCCGTGCTCACAATCTCAGTTCTAGTTCATCCCTAAGGTGTTAGATGGGGCTTAGGCAAGGGCTAGGTCAAGTTCTTCCACACCAAATGTAACCAACCATGACTTTAGGGCACAGAGGCATTGTCATGCAGAAAAGGGCCTTCCCTAAAGTATTTCCACAAATTTGGATGTAGACAATTGTCTAATTATCAGACATCTCTTATTAAGGTACCCGACAGGCGCCCTATGTCTTAGTCTTATGACGAATGCAACATCCAGGGGTGATGCATTTTCTCAAAGGAGGCTGTGGAAGCACAGGGGTTAGAGTGCTGAGCTATCAATCTGAAGGTTGTGGGTTCAAATCCCAGGTCTAATAAACTTACAGAAGTTGGTTCTTTAGTGAGGCCCTTAACCCTCATTGCTCCTGGCAGGCTGTGTCATGTCTGACCCCGTGTTCTGATCCCAATTCGGGATACTCGTAAGTTGCTTTTTTTAATAAAAGCCTCTAATAAATGGCCTATCTAGCACAGGTTCCTCCAAATGTTTTCATGCGACTGTATTCAGACGACATGCCTGTATAGACTAACCCTCAAAAGTATTTGTGATTTATTCAGCCAACATTATTTAAGTTTAGCAGTCAGACTAAATCCAAAACTAAGATGTAAATGAACGCTACATACTTATAGGCGTTTCAACGAAGAGGGACCTTGTTGTTGCGAGTGTAGAAATGTCTGAGTGAGCACCACTGAATCGACTCGATGGGAAGTGAAAGCTGCATTATTTTAACCAGACAGAGTTTAGACAAAGCCGTCATGGCTTCAAAACAAGAAGGAGCCTTGTAAAGGAAACCACAAAGAGTCGAGCAGTCAGGAACTGCTGAGTTTGGTGACTGAGACTAAAGATCCAGTCAGCCATGTCCAATGCTCTGTATACAGCTGGGGTCGTAAGGAATGGGCTAAGAATGAAGCCATTAATACAGAAAACGCACACGCAGACAGAGAGCCACTGTGACCAGACCAAAGTGTGCTTTTTATCACTGATCATCTTTTTGGATAAAAACCCATATAAACAATGTGATCCTGAAACGGAACCCTGCTGATATGATTCCGACAGTTAGGTATAAGGGTGATGAACACTGGAGTGGTGCAGCAGTCTAAATTCTAGCCTAAAACCACAGGATGTTTGATTATTAGGCTGTGTCAGCAACCTGCTCCAGATACTCAGAAAGCGTAGATGGGTGAGAGTCTAGATTGCGGGGTTCTCATTGCTGCTGTAACTGCAACGTCAACTGGTTTGTCAAGGCCACGAAAATAAGGATGGAAAAAGATAGAACGATGGAGTTACTGCTGTTTGTAAGACAAATCTCTGCCACTTTTTGGTTGTTGGTGAGAAGCTGTTGGCTCAATGTGTGTGCCAGAGTAATAAGATAAACATTAATCTTAGCAATGGGAGAGATGGGAGTGAAAGTTTGAATGCACGGCAATGCAGAGGTTGGCGCCACCAGGTAGGGGGAGGAGGAAGAGGCCAAAAAGTTTTATAGATACAGTGAGGGAGGACACAGGTGGTTAGAATGATGGAGGAAGATACTCGGGACCGGGCAAGATGGAATAATAATAATCCACTGTGTCCACCTCTAATAGAAACAGCTAAAGAATAAGTGAAAACTTGACGATTTGTAATATAAACATCTTATGACGGTTCTGCTGACTTGCACAATTTTGGGGGACTTTCTGTACAGATTTTACTAGTTTTATTTCTCTTTATTTGTAAAGAAATATCACAAAGCAGCAGCGATAGATTGGTGTCCTGTCCTGGGTCCATCTGCCCAGCGCCCGAGACGTTCTCCCCTGGATGGGCATGGGGAACCCCACCGCGACCCTAATAGAGGATAAAGCGGGAGATAATGAATGAATGAATGAATCACAAAGCAGATTTACATAGGTCGAAGTTTAAGGAAGCAACGAACGGTGAGCTCAAACTAGCCACCAAATTATTCTCCGAAAGTTAGGTTTGACAAATCATCATTCGATCATAACTCAACAAGAGGCAACAAGATGTAATCTATAATCTGTAAATGGTAAATAATAATGTAATTTAAATAAATAATAGTTTAAATCAATAGATTATCAGGTGATAATTGCGTTCCATAGATCTTATAATTCACCACAAAAAAAGTACAATAAAATACTGAGGAATTTATGAGTACAGAAATGATATAAAATAAATTAGGTTTGAGATAAATGTCAGTGTGTTTGTGTGTGGGTGTGTGTGTAATTAAGCTTTAATTAAATAATCCATGACAGGTCGGATTCGCAGGATTACCTGGGCACATTCCAGAAACAGAGAAACTTTGAGAACTTGAAGGCACAAGGAAGCACACAGTGAAGCTCGTCTGAGCTCACTCATGCGGCACATTCCGATTAAGGAGACGCACGCGCGTTTAAAGGTGTAGAAAATCAAGTTTAGATCAGAATTAGACCTTTAGAAACCCAACCTAAAGGCGTGGATGTCGACGTGCCGGCAGTGCAGGATGAACCTGGTGAAAGGTCAGATGATAAAAAAAAATAAAAAAAAAAAAAAGAACCTGCCTTAGATCACTTTGTGAGGTCACAACCCGCACACTTGGTTCCAGGTCCAAAGTTAAAACCCTGAATAATGAATATTCATCGACCGACGATAATCCGTCTGGTTTTAAACTCCGCCTGTCGGGATTAAAACGGGATTATGGCGACAGTATGGCCACCGCGGCTACGACATCCATAACAAATGTTCACGTCACGGAGCGAGAAATCAAAGCGTGCGGCTCACCGTTACTCTTCCATCGCGAGACTCTTTGATCTGACCCGCTGCGACCGGATGATGGAACCGTGCGTCCGATCTGCGAGTCCGGATTAAGACGCAACTCCCGGGTTCGAACCTGGCGCCTGATGTCTCGGGCTGGATGTCCTCCCGCTGCGGATCAGGTCTGTCTTCTTGTCATCCGTGCAGATTTGGATATTTCACCTCGTATACACACGCGCACGCACGCATAAACGCACACACACGCGCGCACGCACGCACACACACACACGCACCGCCGCAGTTACCCTCAGCGCTCCAGCCTGCCTCTGCCGACGTCATAAGACGGGGTAGGCGGGGCCCCGACCTGCCGACCTGCCCGCGTAAGAGCCGCCGCCGCCGCCGCCGCCGCCGCCTAAACCGCACGGAGCCGAAAAACCGGTGCGACGCGCTTCACGTCCAAAACCCGTCCGTCCGCCGCGAGCGCCTTCAAACCCGCGCCTCCCCGCCGTGCGGGCTTCAGGAGCGCAACGCAGGCGTTTAATCTCGACCTGCAACTCGTTCAGGAAAAGTCCGGAATAGTGAACTATGTAGTGAGGGATCTGTGATTGCGGACGCTTCGCCGGGAACCAAAACAAAAACCAGTTTGTAGTTTGTAGTTTTAAGGAATCCCTGACTTCACAAACTGTTTCAGTGTCGTTCTCATATATTCATTCATTCATTCATTCATTCATTCATTATCTCCCGCTTTATCCTCTATTAGGGTCGCGGTGGGGTTCCCCATGCCCATCCAGGGGAGAACGTCTCGGGCGCTGGGCAGATAGACCCAGGACAGGACACCAATCCATCGCTGGGCACACACTCACACACACAGACACACACAATTTGGGGCAATTTGGAGAACTCAATTGACTTGATCCATGTTTTTGGACTGTGGGAGGAAACCGGAGAACCCGGAGGAAACCCACGCAGACACGGGGAGAACATAGAAACCACCCAAAATGGGGATTCGAACCGGGTATCCCTAGTGCTGAGAGGAGAACGTGCTAAGCCACTATGCCCCTTGTATTATTGTTATTTATTTTTTATTTACCTGTTTTATTCTTATTTCAACTGTTTCTATTACTTATGGTACCTTAGACATAATATTAATTCACATTCATTCATTCATTCATTATCTCCCGCTTAAACTCCACCCAAAATGGGGATTCGAACCGGGTATCCCTAGCGCTGAGAGGAGAACGTGCTAAACCACTAAGCCACCGTGCCTCCTATTATTATTATTATTATTATTATTATTATTTAATAAATTTATTATAATTTATTAAAGTTAAATATTTAGTGCAATGTGACCTTAAGAGCAATGAGGTTTTTCATTTCTTCACTGTTCTCAGTCTTTTATTAAAACTTATATCGCTCCTCCGGCGCCACCTAGTGCTTATGCTGCTATCTGCAAGAATTGCAGAGTCATGTCACTTATTTAGGACACGAGTTCAAATTTATTTGCTTATAGAGCACTTTTAACGATGACCGCTGTCTTTAACAGCTTTGCATTTTTTACTTTAGTGTAAGTCACTGACCTCCAGCAGATCTGCAACAGATCAGTTTGCATTCAGCAATACAGTATCACAATCCTCAAAGTAATCCTCAAAGTAGAGAATTTAGAGTTTAGCGACAGAAGGTATCAGGTTCTGAACATATTTGTTTTAATGGAAAATTCTTTACATTTTTTTTTGCCAATTCTCTGAACATTCTGCAAAATATGAACATGACTGCGAAAGACAGGACTTTAAAATCGTACCTATATAAGCTTACATTTGTTAAAAGAGCTTAGTTTGCAGTAACACTCAAGCTAATCAATAAAATTGAGGTTTTTGGTTTTCTTTGTAGGCGTCTGGAGTTTGTCCTCTCCAAACCAATGTGTTTTTCTGGACTTTGATTTGTGCACAAAGACTTCAACAGTGAGGAGTAAAAAGTTATTAAACTGCCCCCCCCCCTTCCCTTTAAGCCCGGTCAGAAATTGGAAAACCTTTTTACACAATTGATTTAAACACCAAACTAATGCACTATATTTTACTCTGTCGTGTTATTTTATAATAATCATCTTTCTTTTTTAAAAGGCAGGGATTATCACTGACCAATCACGACTCAGGTGGGAAGAACTTACTGGAGATAAACATGCTGATTCAGACAGCAGGCACTCAGTCAGCGCAGTGGATATCTCCTTAAATATAATGGGTTTGCCGAGTTTATGTGTCGCTCTGTCCAGTTTGCTGACCGTTTGTTCAGCTCTTCCATCAATTCAGTGTGACTCCATCGTGCACGCTGATGGACCCATTCCCAAAATAGCCTCATATTTCAGCACCAAATCTCGCTACGAAGAAGTCAATCCACACCTCATCCATGATCCTCAGGCCGTAAACGAGGCCTGGGTAAGGACGCCTGCGGCAAAATGCAGAGCCAGGCACTTGAGCGTCATCATCCGGCATGGCACCAGGTTCCCCACTGCAGGGAACATCAGGAAGTTCACACAGTTTTTTAACCTGATCAGCAGAAATGCGGATCTCACCTGCATTAAGGAGCTGCAGAGCTGGACGAACTGGTATAAGGAGGAAATGGACGGACGTCTGGTACGCAAAGGACAACTCGATCACCGCTTTCTGGCTCTCAGGCTCATTAAGTCCTTCCCGACTCTCATCAGCGAGGAAAATGTAAAAGCTGGAAGGGTGAAGTTCATCACCAGCTCCAAACATCGCTGTGTTAACAGCACCAAGTCCTTTATACAGGGAGTTACTGAGGGCCTTAAACTTCAAGGTAATCACTTTATTATTTGCAAATGATCCCTAAAGCTTATTTTAGGCAACAATAACCAAAATTGTGTCGGCATTAGAGGATCAACCAGAAATAAATTACAATATATAAGTATTATTTAGAATACAAAAGGATTCTGATATCAAACTATTGAAATTATAATTGGAACTTGGATTTCGATTGCAGTGTCAGACCTCACCAATTTTCATATACTCAATATAAAAGAATAGGTTTGGATTATAATTTATTTCTTATAATTTATTTTAGGGACAGAATTACAGCCGTAGCCCTGAATTTTGATCTAATCCTGTCTCGAAAATACCAGAAATAATTGTTCTTCATTATTTAGTTACTAACATCGTAATTTTAAACTGTGTATAAAAAGTGTTTGAGTTTCTCTTCCCGTTTCTATTTTCATTCTAACCGAGCATGTGAGAGAGAACACTTTGTGTTTGGTTTTAGGGTTTTGGTTAAGTGTTAAAAAAGCACTATTCACTCTGTGTGTGTGTGTGTGTGTGTGTGTGTGTGTGTGTGTGTGTGTGTGTGTGTCAAAATCTATTCAGTAACAGATCGAAGGGACACGTTATCTCACTGTGACAAAAAAACAGTGCCTATTAATGTCAATCATCAATTTCAATGTAAGGACATGGTTTGGAGTTTGTTTGTTAAAGGTTAGGCTTTATGAATTTACAATGACTCCTCACTCCCCCCACACACACTAACACACCCTGAAAGATTGAATATGGGGTCAGGGAACTGGTCGGTGCCTGTTACACACACTGCTTCTTGGTTTACTTGGTTTGCAGTAAATGTGTGTAAGAGGACATGTTTTATATTAAAATGACATAGTACATTGTTATTACACCTTTAAATGGGTCAATGGATGGTCCTTATTAGGGGGTCGTTGTTAACAATGGGAGGGGGGCTAGATGACTTGGCCTATATTGGGAGTATTAACTTCATTCGAAGGTTTAATCCTTATGAAATGAATGAAAATCTGTGCCCATGGTGCATATTTATGTGACTGTGTGTGTGTGTGTGTGTGTGTGTGTGTGTGTGTGTGTGTGTGTGTCCAAAGTACAGGTCGAAGGTAAAAGCGCGGCAGTATTTGCACATTTCAGTTCCATGTTTGCATCCTGTGTGTGCAGTTGCTGTGTGCACCATTCCATCAGGTTCTAGTTGCATGTAAAAATGTAATAACTAAGTCACACAGACACCGGCGTATCGCCTCCGAACACTCCGAACTAAGCCATGTGAATTCACTTTTCAGCTATGATTCAGCCTCCAATTCCAAAAAGACAGGATTTTATGGACATTCTGACATTTGTATGATTTGGTGCTTATACTAATGAACCTCTTGTAAGGTCTGGCTCCATTTTATCTAAAAGGTCTGCAGTGAGAATGTAGATATCAGGACTAAGAATGATGTTTTATTGCATTTTTGCATTCTCAGGCCTCATGTGGTTTAGTTTAGATGGTTCTATTTGCACATTTGTGCAGGGAGAGTCTCCACAGGGTCAGCACTCTTAGCTCAAAGCAAGAATATCCGGGGTTCAATTCGCAGACAGGAATGATAAGGTCCACTCTGGGACATGCTAGTAAATAAATTGGAGATAAGCATCACTGTCAGAGTATTTTTCTCACCGTTCACAGGCTTTCCCTGTCTTTTACTCAGTAAGAAATGTAATATGAATTATTAAACTTGTACACTGTTCCATGTTTTTGTTCATGTATTTTAATAAATCGTAGCATTTATAGAAGCCTGTTCTTTTTGTCCTGTAGGTGTGGATTTGCAGCACAGTATCAATGACGAGCTGATGCGGTTCTTTGACAGTTGTCGGCGGCTGATTGAGACGGTTGAGAAGAACGAAACTGCATTGCTGGAGGTCGAACAGTTCAAGAACGGGGCTGAAATGAAGAGGGTTCAGGAGAAACTGGCAGATCGGTTACATCTCCCCTACAGTAACATCACTGCAGGCTAGTACAGACGGATGGATGGAGGGATGGAGGGATATAGAGTTTACAACTCCAAAAGTCAGGAAAGTCCTGAATAGTGAACTATGTAGTGAGTGATCTGTGATTGCGGACGCTTCGCCGGGAACCATCGGGAACCAAAACAAAAATTAGTTTGTAGTTTTGAAGAATCCCTGACTTCACAAACTGTTTCAGTGCCGTTCTAATTTTATTTTATTTTTTTTTGCCATTTTGCACTGCATTCAGTTCCATTTTTAACATAACGGGCCACTTTCTAAAATTTTTACAGTTTGTCTTATTTGTATAGTTTTTTTATCCTTGTATTGTTCATTTATTCATTATCTCCCGCTTTATCCTCTATTAGGGTCGCGGAGGGGGTTCCCCATGCCCATCCAGGGAAGAACGTCTCGGGCGCTGGGCAGATACACCCAGGACAGGGCGCCAATCTATCGCTGGGCACACACACACAGACACACACTATATGGGGCAATTTGGAGAACTCAATTGACTTGATCCATGTTTTTGGACTGTGGGAGGAAACCGGAGAACCCGGAGGAAACCCATGCGGACACGGGGAGAACATGGAAACTCCACCCAGATGGGTATTCGAACCGGGAATCCCTAGTGCTGAGAGGAGAACGTGCTGACCACTAAGCCACCGTGCCGCCCTCGCTCAGAATTATCACAGCTATTTATCAACCAATCACATAATAATACATAATAATGTTTCTTCCCCCTGCAGACTCGGTGGAGGCAGCCTTTTACCTCTGTGCGTATGAATTTACCATCCTCGATCTGAACTCACCCTGGTGCCGCTTATTCGACAGTGCAGATGGTCAGGTACGTTCTGAGTCGAGATTATTAAATGGCTTGAATCATTAATAATAATAATAATAATAAATTTTATTTGTAGTGCACTTTACATTTGATCACAAATCTCAAAGTGCTACAACATATAACAACTAACAACATATAAAAGCAAAAAGTTAAGAATAGTTCTTCTAAAAAAGCAGATAACAACAATATAAAAGCAACAATCAATTAAAAATGATCAGTTCTTCTAAAAAGCAGATAAAAACATCATAAAAGCAACAATCAATTAAGAATTTGCAGCCCATGGTAAGTTCTTCTAAAAAGAAACGTCATTCCGTTTCAGTCAGTTTTATCATATCGGTCATTTACACTCCACATTCCGTGTTCCTCTACATTCCTCATGCAGTTTTAGGAAAGAAGCTTTATGGCACATTACACCGTGGGCACTGCATGAATCACTTTCTGTGCGTGTATGTGATGGGTCAGAAGTGTGCTCCTTATTTACATATCATTTGCAACTGTCATGCTCAGTTTACCCCAATAATGCATTAGGCATGACCCAGTTCTCCGGGCTTAACTGTTTTAAGCCACTAAAAGGAAAGTATGAAACATGCTCAATTGATGAAGTGACATTTCAAATGCAAATAGAGGTGAATCCTCAGAAACGCAATTAACCCCCTTAAACCTGATTTCATTCAGCCTGCAACTAAATAAAGGATTTATAATGAAATAGGATTTGAAGCATTAGAATGTAAATTTTAATAGGACGTAAAATTTAACCCTCAGCTTTATAATTAATAAAAACAACATTATTTTCTTATTGTTTTAAAAAATTGAATTAAATTAGGAATGAGCAAATTAATAAACTCACTGTCAACGGATGATGTGGTGAAGACGATGAATGCGGTGGTGATGATGTGATGATGATGATGATGATGATGCACAGGTGATGGAGTATGCAGGGGATTTGAAGCAGTACTGGAAACGTGGATTCGGACATGATATCAACAGCAAGGCGAGTTGTGTTCTCTTCCACGATCTGTTCAAACGCCTCGATGCTGCAGCCAGTCAGATCAGGTTCTAATTATCTGTTTGATATTTGAATTAAGTTTTGAAATCTACAATCCATCTGTGTTTTTCACCCCCTCGTTCACCATGTTTTCTCTGTGTGTCTCTCTCAGGGCAGGAGAGGCGGTATCAGAGGTGGTGATGGTGCAGGTGGGCCACGCTGAGACACTGCTCCCCCTTATCACGTTGCTTAACCTGTTTAAGGATGAGCACCCCCTTGTCGCCTCTGCATTTTCCTCTCAGCTTGAACGCTTCTTTCGCAGTGGTCACATCGTACCATATGCCGCCAACCTCCTGGTGGTACTGTACGAATGTCCTGACGGTATCCGCATGCAGCTTCGGCTCAACGAGCAACCCTTGGCACTTCCAGGTCTTAAAGACCTTTCTCCTTTGTACCAAGACATGCGGCACTTGTATGAGCAGCTGCTGCAGGGATGCGACCAAGAGACTGTCTGTAAGATGGGCGGCTAGTCTGATTCACAAGGACACGATGACAGTATGAACTGAACTGTGATGTCATATTCCTTACACATGGGATTCAAATTTAATGTACTAGACTCAAAATAGGGCACTTTAGAATGTCACTCGGGTATATAGGGCACTACTATCATTTGAATTAAAATACACAATGCAAGGTTTGTATTCTAAAATATCTTATTGCGTAATAATTATAGGGCTCCTAAAAATAGAGTACTGAAAATGTACACCCCGGTCAATGTAAAATAATTGGAATATAGCCTTGACTTTAGTTTCATGCACTTTGGATTCAAAAACCTGTAACAGCACTGGGCTCAGGTTGAGATAATTAATGATAAACACACATACGCAAACTCATGTTACATTATACAAAATATAAACTCCATTTGTGGGCATTGAATAATGCTAATGAACCGTAACTGGAATGGTTATTGTTTAACACACACACACACACACACACACACACACACACACACACACAGATATGACAGTAGATGGTTAGCAGGATGTAGAACAACCGATCACACTGTGCACTGAACCCACTCCCACAGGTCTGATGCAACAATTGATTTGCTACTGAAACCCAATAGTTCCTCATTTAAAGCAACAGATAGTCCAAAAGATAAATTAATGAATAAAAAAATAATAGCTTGCTAAATATTATCATGTGATTACATTATGAATAATTACAATTAACATTTATAATGTGCCCTATATGTGATGATAAATGATGAGGTTATAATAAAAAAAAATAATGCATATTATTTTGCTAATAACATTTACTGTTATTAATAATGTGTAGATATTTAATGTACATTTCATGTTGTGTGATTCTTTCTAATGCCATTAGTATTTATGTTATTATTGTTAGTCTGTATATTGCACTGTGCGTAATCACACAATTAATTGTGATTGCAGCATTACTGAATAGTAAATATTAAATCATTGTATATTTTTATATAAAATTCTTGGTCGAAGGGAATCAAATGCATCCACCTTCATAACAAAAAGATTTGTTAGCAATGACGTCATCTTTTTAATGTCTGATTTTTATCATTGAGCTGTAATATTTTACTGCCACCTGCCGGTTTACTGCGCCTTCGGTGCAGCTCTTTCTTTTCCTGTCTTCGTATGGATCGGTTTTTAAAGTGGTTACCAGTGTAGGAAACCCATGCTTTGGATGAGCTTTGTGAAGCTGAGCACCAGCTCATCAATGAAACTCATTCAGTGGTCAGTGACTGATCCTAATGGAGGTCTAGCTCGGACTCAAAAAAAAAAAAAAACACCCTGTGCATGCAAAACAGATTTCATACAGCAGTCGGTAAAAATATGCAAAGCAAATTAGCTAAATTAGGAAAAACATGAGATGGTTTCAGGGAAATGAAAATTGATATCAATGCAAAACATGCAAAATACACATGTTTAATGTGTGAAGTGAAAAAAGTAAGACAGTGCAGATACATCATTCATTCATTCATTCATTATCCTCTATTAGGGTCGCAGTGGGGTTCCCCTATGCCCATCCAGGAGAGAACGTTTCGGGCGCTGGGCAGATAGACCCAGGACAGGGTGCCAATCCATCGCTGGGCACACACTCACTCACACAGACACACTCTATATGGGGCAATTTGGAGAACTCAATTGACTTGATCCATGTTTTTGGACTGTGGGAGGAAACCGAAGAACCCGGAGGAACATTGAAACTCACCCAGCAGACACGGGGTGCTGAGAGGACATGGAAACCACTAAGCCACCGTGCCCCTTGTTCATTCATTCACCCCGCTTTAGATGCGGATTCGACAGGGCGCCAATCCATCGCTGGGCAACCCTCCTCACACAGACACACTAGCGGAGAACTCAATTGACTTGATCCATGTTTTTGGACTGTGGGAGGAAACCGGGGAACCCGGAGGAAACCCACACGGACACGGGGAGGACATGGAAACTCCACCCAGATGGGGATAAGCCACCGTGCCCCTTGTATTATTGTTATATATTTTTTTGTTATATATTTTTTTATTTACCTGTTTTATTCTTATTTCAACTATTTCTATTACTTATGGTACCTTAGACATAATATTAATTCACAAAATACAACTTACAATTAATTAAAACATCCTAAAACCACTAAGCCACCGTGCCACCCCTGCAGATACATTAATATGGTTTAATATTTTTTAAAGCCTACGAATGAAACTGCACTGATATATATTTAAAGATGGGATGTAAACAGTGGAATGTTAAAGGTCTGCACCCTTTACCGAGCCCACATGTAAACATACAACAGCCCTCTATCACTGGAGGGCCAATCCAGAGAACTGAGTATTGACTCCACAGTTTGAAATCGTGTTGCTGAATGATGTCTTGATTGTTAGCACCACCTGAAAGACGTCTGCATGCATGCATTAACAACAAAAGCTGGTTCAGAGACTAGTTATTAAGGTGTAATTAAAGGGCCGGGGTGCCATGTCAAACCATTAAAAAAAGACATCAGGGCAGATATTGTGGGATTGCAGCTCAGAAGTGGGCACTATTTCATTCACCTAAAAGGTGGTTCATGAATTTTATGGGCTGTGTTTTGTTTTTTTTTTGTTTTGTTTTGTTTTTTTGTCTTTTTTGTATTTGTGCAGTTATGAACCCATGAGCCTGTACATTGTAGTGAGAGATTCTGATCGGTGTGACTTTTAGACGTGAGAACGAACATTAAAACTTATTTAATAGCAGTGATTGTGTTTACACAGCCATGACAATGATGGGGGAAAGCTGCACAGCAATAAAAAAAATTTTTTTTTTTTTTTTTTTTTTTTAAAAAAAAAAACCTTCACCCCATTCATTCTCACACACATCATCGCAGGGCAGCCGCGGCTACGACGCTCTTCGCAGTAAACGGCTGTCCGCCGCAGCAGAACCGACGCACCGCACCGCCGTTCGGCTTTCTGTGCAACAAAAAAAAAAAAAAAAAAAAAAAAAAAAAAAAAAAACCGACGAGAATGTGGCGCGCTATCGGAAACTTCCTCCGGCCCGCGGGTCACGTGACCGCCTTGACAGTCGACGCGCCGCCGACGCCAGAACGGGGTGTCCTTCCGACATTGCGCGCGCCCATAACGACGCGTTTATCGCGTCGCTCCTTCCTTCTGCTCTCGCAATTTATTTTTATTTATCATTATTAGTATTTTTATTTTTTTTACAATCGTATTCGTTCGCGTCGAGACCGCGAATTAATTGTCGACCGTGTGGCGCCGGGAGAGCGGATACCGGGGGGGGGGGCGGGCGGCCGGCTAGAGAACTAGTTTGTGTCGCGCGGAGGGATACGTCGTTAAATAGGCCAGATCTAGCTTCTTTTTTCCTCCGCTGGAAGCCATGATGGAAGTTTGAGAGCGAGCGAGAGAGAGAGCGACGGAGAGTTCAGGTGTCGGAGACGCAAGAAGGAGTCGGCGCGGCGGCGACAAGGCAAGGACTCCCCGTCGACGTTTTCCCCTCCGTCTGTCGATTTATCCGATACCCCGAAGGCTCTTCTCAAATACGGACCTCAGGTGGAGACTGTCAAGGATTCGGATTTTGCTTCTTTTTTTTTTTTTTGGTCGGAAATAAGCTCGACCTTCCGAGCCGCCGCCGATGGCTCTGTAGGTCGGATTTGGTTTTTTTGTTTTTTTTTTAAAGAAAGAAACCCAACGGGGGGGACAAATGGCACCGTCCGAGTGAACCAGCGGCGAATTCGGTCGATGCAGAAGACGGTTCCCTGCATGGTTCTCGCTCGATAGAGACGATGGAGAGGGTTTTGTGCTCGGTTCTGAGGTAAATCACGGCGGATCTGATGCTCTGTGTTTGGGCTCCTGGAGGATCGGAGAGCCCTTTTCTCTCCTGGAGGATCGGGACACTCAGGATTTCGGCTTTTATCCTATCACCCACGACCATTCTGATCAGCTTTAGGACTCATTTATGAAGCCCAGCACACACGCACACAAGCTTGCTATGCTGGTTAGGCCTGCTATTGGAGCTCTGTGAGGGCCCTCCAAGCGTCGGGACTTCAATTAAAAAAAAAAACCTCTCGAAAGCCGAACGACGCAGCTTCTGCAACCCGAAGTTCTGCTTCTGATCGCCGGCCTGAAGGACCTCGCTCCCCGGCTAAAGAATTCAGCCCTTCCATCGCCACTCCGGAGCTTCAGGGCTGGCTAAGTGGCGTCCCAGATTCGAGTCTCATCTAAAACATTCAAGAGGCATTTCTAATCCGAAATAATCCTGCTTTTACCTCCGCATCATGGTGCATATCTTAAGACACGTTGCTTCTCTTTAGGACACCCCAGCTAAACCGAATAATCCAGCTTTTGCATTTGCAGCCAGCTAATTGAAGCTGCATAGCTGCTTGGGTTCAGCCTTCAACACAATCTGGATTTTTCTTTTTTTTCTTTTTTCTTTTTATTTTTTATTGCTGCAACCTGCTGTTTAGATCCATTTATTTCTTCCAGATCAGAAAAATTGAAACACGACCTGAATTACTTAGCACCATGCGTTCCTAAATTCCTTTATTCCCATGCCTGAATGACCCACATTCTGCCAACAGAAGGGAATTTCTCATTTGGAGACACCTTTTCCTTTAAAACATACAAACTCCACTAAATAACCACCAAAAAAAAAAAAAAAAAACGTATTCTGACATCTACTCCCTGATAAGTGAAGATTCATTCTTGGCTCCGGCGCAGTCCGAACTTCCATAAATAAAAAGCCTCTTGGACGCTTAACGCCCTGAATGATTTCGCCTGTATATCTGAAGCTGTTTTTGTACCGACTCGGGTTTTTTCAGCTTCATTATACACATAAGTAACCAAAATGCCGTTATAGAGCTTAAACGTACGGAATTTACCAACACCACTAGTCTGGTGAGAGCATAATCAAAGCTTGACCGTAAAGTCCAGCCTTTCTGAAGATTTTTGGGCATGTTGTAAGTATATAAAGGGTTTTTGAAGCATCTTTAAGGCCGCCGTCTAAAGTCAAGATTAGTATATAGGCATCTTCAGTTTAAAGTGGGTGCAGTGATGCAGAGCCGGCGCTTCGGGACGGAGTCTTGATTTCGTTCACACATTTGCTAAAGATTTTCAAAGCCTTGTCCAAACCAAAAAGTGTTCAGGACCTGTATGACGAGCTTCCCTGCCGAAAATGGTGCAGTAGAGCGTCCCGTTGAAGAACGACAGATTGTCACAGTCAGAGGCTGTTTGCAAATTTGGACCTCATGGTGATATTTAAGTTCTGTACAGATTCATTTATATCTTGAATACAAAGAATAATACTGATTTCACAGCTGAAGTTTGGAGCATTACCCCTGGAATAAGATTAGTGGAACTTCCAGGGTTGCTTCAGTGAACTTGTATCTGCTACCCCACGGCTTTGTGAGATCTGGTGACGACCACAGCCCGCCTTAGTGGACAGTTCTCCATTGAGAAGTGCAACGCCGTCTTGGCTACATGTATGTAAATAGATCTATATCTGTTTAATCCTACACTAGACGCTACACACGGACTTTATTTTTTAGCCTATACACAGTAGTATTCTGAACAAAGCCTGGAACTGCAATGGCTGCCATCATTAAAGAGATCGTGAGTGGGAATAAGAGGCGATACCAAGAAGATGGATTCGACCTGGACCTCACATGTATCCTTTCTTGCCTTTTGTCCTGCTTTGAGGTATAATGTATTACGGAAAATTTTTTTTAATGCTTTTTACGCAAAATGGGTGGGTGCGCTCAACCATGGGTGCTTGATTCATCCACCAAGGTGGATATTAAAGTAGGACTAAGCTGGATAAAACTTGAAGCTACATCATAAAAATGGTTCCTTATTCTTTAAAAATACCTCACGGGGTCCAAAATACTATACAGAGTTTGGTACATTTGCCTTGTTTGCACATGCTGGACTTAAAATGTACACATCCAAAATTAGATTTTTAAATGAACCTTGCAGCTTTAAAAAAAAAAAAAAAAAAAAAAAAAGGGGGGGGGTCTGAGGTCTAAAACGGTGGGTTTTTTTATGTGTCCTGTTATATTTGCAAAAACGAGCACAAAAAAAAGTCTCTAAAAATAGATGTAAAAGTGGGCCAAAGTGGAGCGAAAAAAAAAAAATAAGCCAACACTAAAACAGTTTCCAGCTTTACAGGTCTGAGAAACTTGGTATGATTTGGACTTGGACTTCCAACCAGACCTGAACCATCTGTTAATGGGGGTGTAATGTTCTGGATGACATTCTTGTCTCCGAATGTTGATGTTGGAGTATCGTTAAAAATTGTAAGCCATTGTTCATTCACATACCGTCTTTTGTTCCAAGCCCCTCTTGTGTCGAAAAAATGGATCTCAAAGTGAAAACTGAAATCTGACCAAAACCCACAATGTGTATGTGAGGAATATTCCTAAAGTTATTATTAAGGGGCTTTACTGCCTCTGCAAATGAATCTTGATATAAATTCAGAATCAGTAATCAAGACAAATGTGGCTTCAGTACCTGTAACTAGTTTAAAATTAGGCTTCGAACCTCTAATAATGTCAAAACGTGGTGCCAAGTTCTTCGTGCAAAACCCATCACAAGTACAAAATGTGGCCCAAAACATAGGAATCCGAAAAAAGAAATACATTTTAAAGTTAGTGTAAAGTCTAAATCTCGCCCCAAACCCAAAATGCATTAAAAACACGACACGAAACCTCAAAATTTTGCCTAAAACCCGTAATAAGTCTAAAAAGTGGTGCTCAATTGGCAACGTGGCCCGAAATTCTTAATGAGTCTAACATATGGCCCGAAACCCATACTGCATCCAAGTGGTGCAAAATTTCAGCATTTTTTTTTATATATATATATATATACTTGAAACTATCGTCCCTTTAACTCCAGAATGGAGGTCCGGAGTTTAACGCTGCGAGACTCGTACATTTCGGAAAAAAAAATAAACATTTTAGTTGCGGTTGTAATCTGTATTAAGCATTCAAGTACATGGTTGTTCAGGGGTTGAGGGTTCGAACCCTGTGGTTACCTCTAGGTAACTAGGTTACCTCATTGTTCCAGGGGTGCTGTATCACGACTGACCCAGTGCTCTGATCCCAAACAAATGTCTGCAAAATGACGTCATCTATTAAACATTTGTTAATTGTGTGCTCCGCTGACACGCGTACGCCTAAAAATCACTCCAGATACCGAAATCACTGAAGGAAACGTTTGAATGGGGGAGGGGTGGTTGTGGGGGGGGGTTTCTTTTTTCATAGACACAGGACTGAAAACCACATATCTGAAACTCCTAGTCAAGGACTATTGCGTCCTGCCACGAATATAACCCCAGGTTAACCAATGGTGTTAAAGCTAAACCAAACCAACAAACGCCGAGGTCTCCCGTTTCCTCCCACATTCCAAAAACATGCCGATAGATTCGTTGGCGATGCTATATTGCCTCCGTGACCGTGTGACTTGTAACCAACCTTTCCTGTCACATAACCGCCACCGATACTGCGCAGATGTTAAGCTCCCAAATAAGCAATCTTAATGAAGAGCGCAGTACAACATGGGCACAGTTATTACTTATACATCTGTAGTGTTTAGTCAGAAATTCACATAGATCGTTGAATAAAATCTAGATTAAACCTCATGGTCGTCGCATCCAAAAGTTTAAAGGCTTCTGTTCTGAATTTGCTTGCAGTTTATTGTCATACGTTTTCAAACGTCTTGGCCGATGAACTCCAGTCATGTCTCCC
This sequence comes from Corydoras sp. C115, assembly GCA_019802505.1. Taxonomy (NCBI): domain Eukaryota; kingdom Metazoa; phylum Chordata; class Actinopteri; order Siluriformes; family Callichthyidae; genus Corydoras; species Corydoras sp. C115. The sequence continues at coordinate 267,425 of JAFMOC010000172.1, read as the reverse complement.
TGCCTCAGGTCTCTTCCGTTAGTAACCTTTGTATTAGAGAATGCACTGGGCTGCTTTTTAAAATGCAGTGAGTAGTTAATTAAAGAAGTGCAGGAGCAATTTTTGGTGAACACCTGGCTGTTGTGGTCGTTTTAATAAAAAAAAAAAAACTAAATAAATTTAGGGAAGTAAACTGAACTCCAGCTGTCCATTGACCACCAAACGACGGGTTAACCGTTGCAGTAAAAAAAAAAAAAAAAAAAAGTTTTTGGGTTGCTGTGAGAAACTGACTCCCTGCCTTCGTCCTGCGGTGGCGTTGTGTTTCGCGCTGTACGCCGTGCAGAGTGGAGGCGAATGGTGGTGTCTGATTTAAATGTGTTAATCTGAATGACATCATGCAGAATCAGTGTTCTATTAAAAAGATCAAGTTCGTTTGTTTTAGCCAATTTGCCCGATCAGCATCCCAGAGGATGCTGGGGTATTTTTTTTCCCCCTCTCTTTGCTAAATTGGGAGAAAGGCAGCCTGATTGGTCTCTCGCAAGGCACCCTGCTGGTATTATGACTAATCAAACTAGGGTTTTGTTCATTGATTATAATTCAGGAGGACGTCCCGAGTTTGTCGTGTGGATTTAGTCAATTCCTAACATTTTTAATGCGCTGCCCATGCACCCTGCATAAGGAATCAAATAATGGTGTAAAGTGCACTTCATGCCCAGTGACAGATTTAGCCTCAGGATTTGAATATAATTTAATACAACATTTATAACCCTATTTTAGGCTGCGATGTTTATTTTAACTCTGTCTAGCGGATTTGTATTGCAGCCCTACTTCACTGAGCAGATAGCAGAATGTATAAAGCTAATTATATACCTATGAATTGTATTACGTACGGCTGTAGGGACATTGATCTTCCTGGTGGTGGAATGTTCTGCTGGTCGAATGTAATTAAGTCATTCTTTAACATGTCTGTGATCAGATATTTATCCAAACATCATTGCTATGGGTTTCCCAGCAGAGCGACTAGAGGGAGTTTACCGTAACAACATAGACGACGTCGTGCGGTAGGTTAAACCTAAACTTCAAATCAAAAATCTTAAAAAAAACGTGAATTTACACATTTTTTAATGTTGTGTTCAATGTAAGGATGGGGTTGGATGTGTGTGTTTTTTGTACATTTTCCTGTCAAGAGAATAACATTGCGTTTGTGTATTTAAACACATTTGTCATTTTATTGTCCCCCTTTCTGTAGGTTTTTGGATTCCAAACACAGGAACCATTATAAGATCTACAACCTGTAAGTTTCCACAGTACAGAACCGAACCAGTAATAAACACAACGCACGTAACATCCAACACGCTGACGTTCTCCGTTCCTAACAATCCAATGAATTAGTCAAAACCTACATTTTACAGTTGCGTTTGCATTTGATTGGATTTCTAATGTATTTCCACAATTACAAACTGTAGTCCATATAAAGTCTATAGTTTTTATACGCACTTGTGATCCACGTTACTCAGTTCCTCGGTGGTGGAGTGCTATTGCGTGCGATTCAGTTCGATCAGACAGGTCGTACACTTATTAGGTGCGTACACTCATCATATGCTGTTCACCGAGTCATTGTCTTATTTCTCATTAAGATGCTGTCTACAGATGCTGGATATTTTTGGCTCGTGGACGGTTTCCAAACCAGCTGTGAGACTGAGGTGTTTAAAAACTCCAGTGTCACTACAGTTCCAAGAACCATCCATCAACTTACTTGTGCCTGATCATTAGTGATCATTAGTGTATGACATTGTAAAGTGTCCCGTGCAAAGTGCCTTTCTACAAAAATTAGTGTGATTTTTATAATCCGCTGGAAACGGTATTGTGAGATGAGACAGGGGCATGACCGCCATTGCACTGTACATATGTGTATACATATTGTTGCTGTTGGATGCATCTAAACATACTGATAGCACTGCATTACAGAGAGGGTATTGTCCAGGTGTGCTTGTTTAACTAAAGTACAGCTCAGTATGTACACTATAATGGTGTATTTATAACCTTTTTAAATTGTATTCGTAAATGGGGGTCACAATTTTGTGTCCGTTTGATCTAATGCAGTATTGGTCCGTTCTATGTAAAATTGTGTAGTAATATTTCCTCTTTGTGTCTTTCAGGTGTGCAGAGCGGCACTATGACGCGACCAAATTCAACTGTCGGGGTGAGTTCCGTCGATCCTGTTGGATTAAGTAGCGTCTCGTTGATGTTTTCAGGAACTAGTAGTAAAGGGGATTGTATAGGTTTGTAAATGAAGGAGGAACTGGCGAGGGGAAGTGTACACGAGGTTCAGAATTCAAAGACTGGGATCAAAAAAGGCAGCGCACCATCACTCAGTTAGAAACCCTAAATAGGAGAAACGAATGTGGAAAATGTAAGGAACTTGCTATGGTGAGCTGCATGAGCTGACTGTCTCTGTAATAAGAGGAAACGGATAGGAGAAGTAGACGACGATGCGTTAAAATCTGAACTTAATGATATGCAGGGTGGTTTTTATAAAAATAACTGGTGTTATTTAGGAATGAGTGATGATATGAAGCTGCTCAGTTTTGGCTTGACACTTGCCAGTCGTTTTATATCAGACGTGCGAGTGTGATGGATAGCAAGACGCGTTTGGATTCGTATCAGTATCAGGAGAGTTCGGTTCGGGTTGGATCATGGAATGCACGTGCTTTTTAACAGCGGGGCTGCATAACCCTTTGTGTAATTTAACTCTTTTGGAAAACACAATTAAAAAGGGAAGTTTGGAGGGCTTGTGGCCAGGCTAAAAGAGGATGTGCGCTTTCACCAAAGCGAGATTAAGACAATATGAATATTGAACTTTATTGTTGCCCTTTAGCGGCAGTCAAACGAACAGGCTCCATGTAGTTGAGATCGTCAACCATGTAGCGTCATATGTATACATATATCGAAATTTGCTTTACGGACAAATATAAGCAATTATAAAGCAATATTTCTTTGGATCTTTTATTACGCCAACAAAAAGCTGCCCTTTTTAAGGCAGTATATGGAGAGTGGACTCTGCTTCATTTGAACTAGTACAACTTCCAGGTCTCTCCTCCAATCTGTGTTCAAAACCGTTTTTTTTTTTTGTAGAAAAGAGGAGGCTACTGTTAAATCTGCCGCTCGTTTCCTAAGATGCTAAACTGGATGCACGTGTTCATCATGTTTTTGATACTTCCTCTCTTGGATCTGGTTAGGAAACCATGTGCAACACTAGTGGGTCTCTCCTCTGTTTAGTATTACATAAAGATTTACTTTGCTAAAAAAAATTTACAGATACTCTCCAAATCCTATAGGTTCTAGCATCTGCTCCTGTCAAGTCCGTTTTTCTTTGGGGTTAGATATAGGTGTGATCCCCCAGCGGTTAGCACGGTGGCTTTAATGGTTAGAACGTTCGCTTCTCAGCAATGGGGGTACAGGCTCGAATCCTGATCTGGGAGTTTTCATGTTTCACGTGGGTCTTCTCCGCTTTCCTCCCACAGTCCAAAAAACGTGGATTCAAGATAAATTGCTTTAAATTGCCCCTGTATAGTCAGTGTGTGAGTGAATAAGTGAGCGCGTGGCCAGGGAAAGATTGGCGCCCTGTTCTGGGTGTATCTGCCCAGCGCCCGAAATGTTCTCATCTGGATGGAGGATTAAGCAGGAGAATGAATGAATGAACCTGTTCACTGGTTCGACTTCTTGAACCGGTGAACACAGAACCGACGTCATTAGTTTTGCCGATTTTTGTGGTCGTCCATCTGCTTATTTGTTCTTTAGCGGATTCTTTGGCTCGACTTCTGAGCTTGATGAGGGTACATTTCCAGCCTTGATTATCCTCAACTTTAGCTCGGCTCACTGTTTTGACTCATTTCATGGCCTCTGATTTTTGAACTGAATTAAATCTTGATCCTGGATGGTATTTACACAGCCAAACTTCTGCTCCTCATAATCCCTCGCTAACTACTGTGTTTTTCAAGTCTTTTGGATTTATGAGTTACAAACATCGCAGTGATTTTTTTTTTTTTTTTTTCTTTTCAATCTCATGCTTTTTCTTTTTACGTCTCATATAGTATCGCATAGCCTATTTACGATACCCAACACTGAAACTGAAGAGCTTTGCTTAAATCCTCTAATTAGCAGTGGTGTGGACATACCTCTGCCATGCAGTTTATTCTGCTCGGCATCACGCAGTATTTATCAGTGCGTGCCATTTCTTAACTTATTGCGTGCTAAGTCATGTAGTAATCACAAGCTCACTGGCTTTATTTTAATAGTTGGTTTCTGGATTCGAGTTGGATATAAACAGTGAGGTGTGATTTTAATCTCATGCTTCCTCATGTGTCTGTACTGGAACAGCCCACATACGCAATTTACTGATTATACTGATTACAGAACTACAATCGAGCAGGATCGGGGCATTGTTCTCTTACTGTGAACTGCTAACTTCCCTACAGGTCAAAACCCATGGAGAGTGTGAATTAGAATGTCGATGTGTGGTATACGAGCTCTTTTTAAAGAGAAGGGCAGAGTGGAAATGTAGGCACGATGGAGGTGCGTGATTTTTTTTTTTTTTTTTTTGTGTGCGCCAAAGCAGAAGGGGAGAAAGCGGCAGGGAGGAAGTGTTATCAGTGTTCAGTGGAATGCAAGGCCATTTTCACTGTTGCACAGATATTCTGAGGATGCACCAGTGTTCAAATGTACTTCGTTCTGCCGAACTGCTCAGCCGGTCTGGATTTGAGGGGGAAGTGAAGAGAGGAAGTTGAAGAGAGAGACCCTTTTCCGTTTTGTAGGGTTTACTATGGCGCGGCATCATGGTGTTCTGCCTCGTGTGAACATAAGAGAGCCTGCTGTGACGGCAGGAAGTGAGTCAGTGCCCCGGCGCTGTGCTCGCTATGCACTCATTACCTGAACTATAGGGATTTTTTTTTTTTCAACTGCGTAGTTAACGCGGCCCTTTATAAACTTCGGAATTAGGAATACAAGATGAAAACAATGTTTCAGCACACTTATGGGCGGTTATCGTGTTTTTTTTTTTTTTTTAAGTCGGTCTCCGCTTGCAGCTAAAACAACTCGAGTACGTGATTAGGTGCTTGGGTGTATTCAATGTGCCTGGATCAGCCACCTGAATTTTAATAAATATGACGTTGCCCTATACTTTTTGTCTTTATAGGTGTAATAGATGTTAGAAAAAGATGGATGGAAGTCCGGGAAATGTCAACATGCTTTTAACCGCTGGCACTCTAAATAGCAGTTTAGGGAAGGCCCAGGTCATGGTTGACTGATGGATATTTAAGAGGTTAAAGTTAACAAGACTTTCTAGTTTGTTCTATAAGCGCGTTATAACCGTGGAATTTTGATTATTAAAAAAAAAAAAAAAAAAAAAAAAAGAAAGGACTTTTCTTAATAGCTTTCTATCAGAAGTGTGTATTACTGTAACTACAGCGCTGTGGTTATAAATGTTTCTTCTGCACATTTTAAGTGATTAAAGCAGTAGGTTATTTTATTTTATTTTTTCCACGCTCCTGAGTGAAGATGGAGTCATTTTTGAGCCGAGCTGTGGAGTAACTTACTTTACACCAGGGACTGAGTCTCTCAGCAGCACATCAGCGCTCTAATAATAGACACAGCAACGCTGCTCTTTCAGCATGACATCATCCTGCTTCTTAAAGCTGCAGTACATAACCATCTGGCTATTTGGAGACCCCTTTGGTACAATTGTGGTACTGCACGCAGCCATTTGACGCGCCGCTCTCGCTGTGATTTGTCTACGAATGCGTATTTATACATGCCAAGGTTACATTAGATAACCCCACGAGTTTGAAAAGCCTATTTAGGGAGAACGTTACAGTGTGAAGGTTGCACCTCTTGGCAAAGTGTTCCTTTTGCAGTCTTCAGTTACAGTGGCGTATTTAATTATTAAACATCCAGCCCCATTTAAAGACCTCATTCCTGCAGGTTGTCTGCAGAGTTCAGAGTTCACATGAAGGACAGTCCTTAGTAAAGCATGGAAATAATGAAGTGTAATAATTTTTTTATCTTGATGGAATCGAAGCGCAAGGTGCTCGTGAAAGTCTCCTGATTTTCGGATGCGATGTTGTGTGTCCCGCAGTGGCTCAGTATCCGTTCGAAGACCACAACCCGCCTCAGCTGGAGCTCATTAAACCCTTCTGCGAGGATCTGGATCAGTGGCTGTCCGAGGACGAGAACCATGTGGCCGCCATACACTGCAAAGCGGGCAAAGGACGCACGGGGGTCATGATCTGCGCTTACCTGCTGCATCGCAAGAAATTCATGGAGGCGCAGGAGGCGCTGGATTTCTACGGCGAAGTGAGGACCAGGGATAAGAAGGTGAGCAAGGAACAGCTTTATTAACAAAAACTTTTTTCTTTTTTTTTTCCTGATCTTATGTTTGAGGCACTGATTTTATTTTATTTTTTTGTTGTTGTTTGTATTTTTCTTTTTTTTTTTTAGGGAGTGACCATCCCCAGTCAGCGCAGGTATGTGTACTACTACAGTTATCTGCTGAAGAACCAGCTGGATTACAAACCCATCGCTCTGCTGTTCCACAAAATGATGTTTGAGACTCTGCCCATGTTCAGCAGCGGCAACTGCAGTGAGTACCTATTGCGCCATGTGTCCTTGCTTTCCCCCCCTCATCCTGGCTTTGTGCTTGCTGCATTGCCCCCTTATCCTGGTACTCTCCATCCCACGCTTGCTCCTTTATCCTGTTCCTGTGTGTCCTGTGCTCACCCCATCATCCCCGTGCCATGCATCACACTCTTACCATTGCATCATTCACTAACGGTTCTGGTTCTCGGTTCCTCGGTACTTTTTCTGAATTTAAGTGAATTCTCGTTGTACTTTCAGATCCCCAGTTCGTGGTCTATCAGTTAAAAGTGAAGATCTACACGTCACATCCAGCACACACGCGGCGGGAGGACAAGCACATAGTCTTCGAGTTTCCCCAGCCGCTTCCTGTCTGTGGAGACATCAAAGTGGAGTTCTTTCACAAGCAGAATAAAATGTTAAAAAAGGTACATGTTTTATTTCCTCTTTCGGCTTTAGTGCAGATCGCTGAGTGAAATATGGAATAAAGTAACACTACAGTCACAAGCTTTCATACTCGGGTCTTTTGTGTTGGTTGTGTTATTCCAAATAAATAAAAAATAAATCTTTTTTTTAACCCATTTACAGGAATTGGGTTATATATAGATGTTTTCAGGCCTTAAAACCACTGGCAAACGATGAAAAGACATTTTGTATGCTGCTTACAGTTAATGTGCTTAAGTGCATCTGTGTAAAGTATAGGGGTAGTTGTTGGAGGTTAATGTTCCTGTCCGGGTGTGAATACTCTCACCTGATTGGTGCGCGCTACTGCTGTTTGGAAAACATTTTGTGTTCTTGTGTTCTTGCAGGATAAGATGTTCCACTTCTGGGTCAACACGTTCTTCATCCCTGGTCCTGAGGAGAGCCGGGAGAAAGTGGAAAATGGCTCGGTCATCACCGACAGCAACAGCCATTCGCCCAATCAGAGCCAGAGTTCCCCACCCGAGCGGGACAGAGCGACTGCAGATGGGGAGCGGGAACAGAACCGAGAACGTGACTACTTGATTCTAGCGCTGAACAAGACCGACCTGGATAAAGCGAATAAAGACAAAGCTAACCGATATTTCTCGCCGAACTTTAAGGTGCGTGTTTTTTCCTACACACCACACACACACACACACACACAAATGTGCAACACAATTCTTTCACACATGTCACATGGGTTCTGCGACCAAATGATGACTCAGCCAAGAATTGCAACGAAAAAGGTTTTATTCACAACCCAAGTTTTCCAAAAATGCAAAAACATAAATTAACAAAAAGTTGGATTTCAAAAGGTTACAAAGTAATATAGACCTATGAACTTTAACAAAACAAAAAAAAAAAGAAACCGGTCACTTCACTAAAGTAAATATAAATAAGTAAACTTGCCAATCTCAAGAGCACACCTCTGTACAGCTCAGGACTACAAAACAGACTGCAATCAAAAATAGCCAACCCCAGCTAACTCCTTCTGAGGGCTAAAATACTACCTAGCCCCTCCGCTGTCAATTAACCACAAAAAACAAGAAACCCATTTTATCTCCCATTTACACACCAACATCAAGGATTCACAGTAGACAACATGTTACACATTTTCCACACAACCCGCCTGTTTACGTTAACAGACCTTAGATTTACCACAATTCTTAATTTACCTCTAATTAACTTATTTGGATGCAATCATTGACTTCTAACCAGACTGGAATTACAACGGCAGTCAGATTCCACAGTTCAGGTCTTTTGATTAGTGTGTAGTGTGGTGCCTTGGCACCTAGCGAAAGAGCTCCATGTGACAACACAGCTGCAGTGGCAAATACAAAAAGAGAATCACATGAAATGTGTGTTTTACTGGTTTTAGTATAGATGTATATAGTAGGGGTGTATTCATCTAAGGATTTTCATAGTCGAATCTGATTCGTCAGATTTTCCCTATAGTCGACTGATAGTCGAATCAGTTAAAATTTCACCACAAGATGGCGCTATGAGCGTGGATTTTAAAAAAGATTTTTTTTTTTAAATATATTTTACTTGTTTTTCTAGAGCACCGTAAATGGGATCCCCGTTTGGGGGGAGCTTTATTAATGTGAAGCCTATTGTTAAAGCGCGCACATCATTAAAAAAAATATATTAACAGAAATTAGGATGATTTTATTTGACAAAAGGCTATATATATAACGAAAACAAAGACATTGCATGTAAAAACTAATGCTTAGCAGCAGCCATGGGCGCCCCCATGTGGTCAAAATGGTACATTCGACTATGAGGTTCATAGTCGACTACGGTTCTCCGAATCGAATCGTCGAATCAGCGAATATTGCAGCTCACCCCTAATTATTATTATTATTATTATTTTTTAAACCCTTATTGCTCCAGGGTGCTGTATCATGGTGTCCCCAACCATGATCTTAATGTAATGCTTAACGAGGAGTGTGTTAATGGCTGTATGTGAGATCGTACCCACATCCCAATGCTTAATTCAGGTAGAGTGTTTGGTTTAAGCCTTTAATTTCGGAGAGGTACCTGATGCACGTTTTGCTATTTTGGTTTCCAGGTGAAGTTGTTTTTCACCAAGACGGTGGACGAGGCGAACTCGGACCCGAGCACTTCTACATCGGTGACTCCGGACGTTAGCGACAACGAGCAGGATCATTACCGTTACTCGGATACGACCGACTCGGACCCGGAGAACGAGCCCTTCGACGAGGAACAGCACACGCAGATCACAAAAGTCTGAACGCTTCACACTCATACATACACATATATACACACACATACACACACACACACTCGTACATCATTATACAGCTATCTATGGACAGAAAAAAAAAAAACATCCAACACCAGATTATTAAAAAAAAAAAATTAAAAAAAGGAGAAAACTTGAACAATGTACTGAAGATTAAAAAGGACTCGTTCACTCGTCCCTCACTAACCAAACCATCAGTCACCACGTCCAGACCAATATATCTTTATATTATTGTTATTGTTATAATGTGGATTTCAGCGTCATTGAGGTGAGTGGGCGGGTCCTGTAGCTACTCTGTGTATATATATCTATATATATAAATATAAATCTATATCAAATCCCTTTTTTGTGTCAGAGATGATTAAATCTAGGCAATCAGGCGAGGGGAGGAGAAGAGGGTCGGACAAACAGACCAAAACTCGTTTAGCTCTTCTTCCTTCTGTCATTTTTCTGTTTTTCCACCCAGGCCAGTGCATCAGTCTCTCCCTCCGTCTTCTCCTCCCTCGCCCCCCCCAACCCCCCCCCCCCCACCGTGTTCTCCTCCCTCCCTCATTCCTGCTCCTCCTCTTCCTCAGGCATGTGTTCATAACTGATTCTATTCAGTTGACTCAATATGATAGTGTTAAGAGCGTTTCGTTTACAAGCTTAGCCTTTTTTTTTGTTTGTTTTTTTTGTTTGTTTTGTTTTTCTGTTTTGTTTTAAAAGCACGCTTTAGGACAACGTGATGTGGAGAAACTCGAGTAAACTTGAATATAGCCAGATGTATCTTGTGTGAATCCTGACAAACCTGCAAACTCAAAAGATCACGTGCTACTTCAAATTTCATGCCTAAATTTTGGGGCGGAGCTTTCCAAATTTCTGATTGGGGGGGAGAAAAAAAAAAAATTTTTTTGCCATTTGCCAAACACCTGACCTGCGTCTGTTCGGCTGACTTATGATGTCACAATGACCTTCCTCATCAACTCCGCCTCAACTTTTAGCGACGGTTTTCGTACAAAACACGCGTTTCTCTGATGAGCCCCTCCCTCACTGTGAATGCTTCTCGTGCTGTCCGCGGGCCTTCCTCTTTACCTCTTAACTTCACCCCCCCCCCTCCCCTTTTTTTTGTATGTGGACTATGAATTCTAGTATGTGTAGTTCTCCAAACCCCACCCCACCGCCGTTCCTTGCTGTGTATAATGTTAAAACTTTGCAGAAAGAAGAGGAACCATGTTCTTGTCCATTTTATTTTATTTTTATCCTAAGATAATAAATCTATCTGTATCTAAGACACAGAATTGCAGGGAACCAGTGTTGCAATAACGTTAACACTCAACATTTAAAGGATAAACTGGTGTGCATGTTCTATAAGAGTTAGTGTACATGTTTAATAAATGCTATACAATGTGTTTTTATTAAAACGACTCGTCTCTTACACTTTATCACACTGCGAACAGAAATGTTATTGGGTTTTTTTTTTTTATTTTATTGATTTATTTATATAGTCTTATTTGTAGAATAGGCTTTTATTTTAAGATGATTGTACTATTTATTTAAATTTTGGAGGGAGGGGGAGTATGTTGGCTTGTAGGCTTGTGTTTCTGCCTCATCATCATCTTTGGGGGTTTTTTTTGCTGGGAGAAAACAAATGTCTGAATTTTTCTTTCCACGTTTTGAAACCGTGTAACTAAGAAACCGGAGTTTCTAAATTGCCCCGACCCCCAAGACTGTCTTGCTTGTACGCTTGCCCCCCCCCCCTGCAGTGTAGTTCTGTGATCGGCGATCATCTGGCAGCAGTGCAGTGTTTAAAATCAAGCAGCTGAATGTTGACTAAGAATAAAAACTGAATGTGATCTTGGAAATCCTGACCTTGCCATGACTGTCTGCACCAGATGGGTTCACTGATGTACATTCAGAGACATGGATTTTCAAATTGGGATCGAAACACAGTTTTGGCTTTAACCCTCGAGAACAAGCAACGGCCGAGTGGAACCTTTGTGTTTCTGTTTTGAGAGGGTGACGTTTTATGGCGACTGAGGCTCAGTGGGGGATTCATCATTAAGCGTTGACCATGTAAGGCATGAAGGTACTCGAAGATTTTGATTGGTTGCTGTATCCATGTATGCAAATTCATTCATTCATTCATTATCTCCCGCTTTATCCTCTATTAGGGTCGCGGTGGGGTTCCCCATGCCCATCCAGGGGAGAACGTCTCAGGCGCTGGGCAGATAGACCCAGGACAGGGCGCCAATCCATCGCTGGGCACACACTCACTCACACACACATTCTATATGGGGCAATTTTGAGAATTCAATTGACTTGATCCATGTATTTGGACTGTGGGAGGACACCGGAGGACTCGGAGGAAACCCACGCGGACACGGGGAGAACATGGAAACTCCTCCCAGATGGGGATTCGAAACGGGAATCCCTAGCGCTGAGAGGAGAACCACTAAGCCACCTGTATGCAAATCCGTTCGTTTTAAAATAGCCGCTGCGTTCGGGGTGACTGGTCCGATTTGGAAACCCGTGGCCGCCTCGGCGCGCAGCTGTATTATGTTTGGATGTGGTGGATCTGAAGGGGGTGCAATCTTCAGTCTGAAATCTGTGTGTGGGATTAGGATTATGGTGCGAGCCTTCCCTTGAGAAATGAGCAGCCTTCATCCGAGTTCCACTGAGCCACCCGCTTACATTTATCAGAACTGAAGTGTACGTGGTGTCCCTTCTATGAACCCGGTGTTCGAAATTAGGTTACAGACTGCCGGAAGCCTGGGTTTGTGCTTTGGTTAAAGAAGAAAGCGTGATCAAAAGTATGGAGCCGGGGCTTTTGATTAAAGCTTCGTGGATTTTTGGCTGCGTCAAGCACGGAGGAATCAGACCCTTCACAGACGGGAGGCTGTTCCAGGAGCTTCTTAAATCATGGAACAATCCAGCATCTCGAATTCGCAGTCTTCTGCCGATGCTGCGCTCACCTGTAAATGCACTTATACGGCATTAAAGTGTCTAGGAATAATAACAGCTTGGCAGCGAAGCAACTGCAGCTTATTGAAAGATCGCTTGGAAAGCAGCGTCACGTCACTCAGGAGAAGTTCCAAACATCAGGTGAAGAGCTTAACACACACAGATGAGGGTGGTGCAGGGTGGTGCAGGGTGGTGTTGGGACATGACCAACACTCTCAAAATCATGTCTAGATTTTGATTTAACCAAATTGCAATGAACTCTGATGTTTACACTGTATGAACAAAAGTATTCAGACACCTTCACATTCAGACCTACAGACATTTTGTGACGTCTCTTTTCCAGTTGCTTCATATTTACAGCCATTCATTCATTCATTATCTCCCGCTTTATCCTCTATTAGGGTCAGGGGGGTTCCCCATGCCCATCCAGGGGAGAACGTCTCGGGCGCTGGGCAGATACACCCAGGACAGGGCGCCAATCCATCGCTGGGCACACACTCACTCACTCAAACAGACACACTCTATATGGGGCAATTTTGAGAATTCAATTGACTCGATCCATGTTTTTGGACTGGGGGAGGAAACCGGAGAACCCGGAAGAAACCCACGGGGAGAACATGGAAACTCCACCCAGATGGGGATTCGAACCGGAAATCCCTAGCGCTGAGAGGAGAACATGCTAAACCACTAAACCACCGTGCCGCCATATTTACAGCCACAACGACAAAAAGACTTTTGCCTGTTCATCCAGAAGAGTGTTGGGTTTGCATGCAGATGTCGACCAGGACGGTCAGTCAAGCTCGTCCACACCAACCGAACTTAATAAGAGGTTGTCCTAATACTTTTGTTCATTTAGATATGTTTATGTTCATGATGATGTTTCACTTTATTCATTTTAAACTCTTTGGATCCAGTGAAGCGTAGAATTCATCCATCCATTATCTCCCGCTTTATCCTCTATTAGGGTCGCGGTGGGGTTCCCCATGCCCATCCAGGGGAGAACGTCTCGGGCGCTGGGCAGATAGACCCAGGACAGGGCGCCAATCCATCGCTGGGCACACACTCACTCACACAGACACACTATATGTGGGGCAATTTTGAGAATTCAATTGACTTGATCCATGTTTTTGGACTGGGGGAGGAAACCGGAGAACCCGGAGGAAACCCACGCAGACACGGGGAGAACATGGAAACTCCACCCAGATGGAGATTCGAACCGGGAATCCTTAGCGCTGAGAGGAGAACGTGGTAAACCACTAAGCCACCGTGCCGCCTTGAAGCGTAGAATTTAAAAAGAAAAAAAAAAAAAAGTTCAGTATTTTATTATTTATATTTGGGGAAAAGGAAAGAGTTTTAAAGGGTCATAGTTTTTTTTTTTTTTTTTTTTTTTTTTTTTTTTTTTTTTTGCTGCAGTTCCAGTTCACCCCAAAATGAGTTCCAGAGGCTCGTGGGCCTCTGAAGCAAGACGACAGCTTAACCTGACAGGACTGCTGGAGATGACATGTTTACTCCAACAGGGATGTTTCTGACATTGATGGTAAATAATTAATGTGTTCAACCTTTTGTTTGTCCACCACTCTTACTGATTCTGATCCTAATGCTGGAATACTGGGTTTGGATTTTTTTTTTAACTTTTAAGACAAAAAAAATTTTTTTTTTAAATAAAAATCACTATATATAGATATCGAAATATGTAAATATCACTATATACAAACCAGGTACCACTGTGGTTATTATTCTCGTCTCACAGCACAAAGGTCCTGGGTTTAGTTTCCATGTGAAGTGGACGAGAGTCTATGTGTGTGGAGTTTGCATGTTCTCCATATACCTGCAAAGGTTTTCTCCCAAGCCAAAAACGTGCTGGTAGGTGAACTGACCCAGATGTGTGTCTGCACTGATAAAGACTAGAAACTTGTCTTTTATGTTTTCCCGTCATTCACCCCGATTGGTAACAATGCTTCAGCACAGCATCTATATGCTGAGTGTAGACTCAGAGAGTTGTACCTAATAAAGTGGCCGGTGAATGTATGTACATTAATCTATGTAAAATTGTGTATTTTCTTTAACAAAACATTTCATTAAGAGGGCGGCACGGTGGCTTAGTGGTTTAGCACGTTCTCCTCTCAGCGCTAGGGATTCCCGGTTCGAATCCCCATCTGGGTGGATTTTCCATGTTCTCCTCGTCTCCGCGTGGGTTTCCTCCGGGTTCTCCGGTTTCCTCCCACAGTCCAAAAACATGGATCAAGTTAATTGAGTTCTCCAAATTGCCCCATATAAAGTGTGTCTGTGTGAGTGAGTGTGTGTCCAGCGATAGATTGGCGCCCTGTCCTGGGTGTGTCTGCCCAGTGCCCGAGACGTTCTCCCCTGGATGGGCATGGGGAACCCCCCCCCCCCCCGCAACCCTAATCGAGGATAAAGTGGAAGATAATGAATGAATGAATGAATGAATTTCATTAAGATGATATCAGGTGACATTAAGCCATTACTTATTTGATATCAACATTAGATTCAATACTATGTTCATACGTGAATGTTTTTTTGTTTTTTTTTGTTTTTTTATGAGTGCATCAACTTCATTTAAAGAATCTGGGTTTTATTCTGGATGTTGTGGATGTTGTGCTCACGGTGCGACTGCTGGAGTCCTGTACAGTCAGCCGTTCTATGAGCCGAGGCCCGGAGCTATCGACACGGTAGCAAATTAATTTTTGGGTTTAATGAGGTGTTGAAAGTGGATCAGAAATGCACACACAGGCTTTAGGCTGTCGCTAACCCTTTCTGAGTGTGAGTGCGTAAGCCGGGTTCACCGAGAGGACACACACTTCACTCCTCGTGCACTGAGATCAGCCTTTTGTGTGTCTGTCAGTGAGAGAGGAATTGCTCTGACAGAACCCTGGGATTTGGAGAGGAAACGTTGGGAAAAAATTCACTGACGTGTTGCGATAGAAAGTTCTGTCAGATTACGGAACGTACGAGTAGAAAATGTGGTGTGAATACGCCGCGGACAAAAGTAATAGGGCACGGTTTAAATAATAAGCTCAGGGTTTTATTGAGGCCTAATGCGACAGGTGCATGAAGTCAACTGGGCGAGAGCAGTTTAGGGAAGGCCCTTTAGTTCCAGGATGAGGGGGTCTTTGCAGATGAAGTGTGAATTTTAATCTTCCTGCACATTACAACAAAAAAAACAAAACAACATATAACATTTTAAAGGTATGAACATGATGTAATGTAATGTACACTGTTCCATCACTTTATGTCCACTTTCTTCTGTCCTCTTATGTGATTTTTATCTTTGTCGTTTCTCTACATACTTTGTTTGTCCTTTTGATTTTTCATTCATTCATTATCTTCTGCTTTATCCTCTATTAGGGTCGCGGGGGGGTTCCCCATGCCCATCCAGGGGAGAACGTTTCGGGCGCTGGGCAGATAGACCCAGGACAGGGCGCCAATCTATCGCTGGGCACTCACTCACTCACAGAGACACGTAAACACACTCTATATGGGGCAATTTAGAGAACTCAATTGACTTGATCCATGTTTTTGGACTGTGGGAGGAAACCAGAGAACCCAGAGGAAACCCACGCAGACACGGGGAGAACATGGAAACTCCACCCAGATGGGGATTCGAACCCGGGAATCCCGAGTGCTGAGAGGCGAACGTGCTAAACCACTAAGCCACCGTGCCGTCCCTTTTGATTTTGTTTTCCAATAAAATCTTTAATGGTTTTATTTGGGTGGAGGATTGCCCAGCGATGGGTTGGCGCCCTGTCCTGGGTGTATCTGCCCAGCGCCCGAGACGTTCTCCCCTGGATGGGCATGGGGAACCCCACTGCGACCCTAATAGAGGATAAAGCGGGAGATGATGAATGAATGAATGAATGGGTGGAGGATGATTTTCAGTCTTGCAGTGACTCTAACGTGATGGTGGTGGTGTGTTAGTGTGTGTATCACACTGGTACGGTATGTACTAATATTATTATCTGAAGTCTGTTCCCGGGCAGCTCACTGGTTGTAGTGGTGTGGTGTAGTTAGTGCGTCCGCCTCTGCGTCCGCCTCTGGGATCCAGGTTCAAATCCTGATCTGGGTGGAGTTTCCATGTTCTCCGTTTGTCTGCGTATGTTTCCTCCAGGTTCTCCGGTTTTCTCCCTTAGTCCAAAAACATGAAGTCAAGGTTAATTGGTTGCTCTAAATTGCCCCTATCTAATTTGCTCCCATATAGTGTGTGATTGAGTGTGCCCAGTAATAGATTGGCGTGTTATCCTGGGTGTAACTCGAAACGTTCTCCCCTGGATGAGCATGGGGAACCCACCTCCCAACCTCCAACGCAAAGCACAATCAAGGATTAAGCAAAAAATGATGAAATTAAGGGCGGCACGGTGGCTTAGTGGTTTAGCACGTTCTCCTCTCAGCACCAGGGATTCCCGGTTCGAATCCCTATCTGGGTGGAGTTTCCATGTTCTCCCCGTGTCTGCGTGGGTTTCCTCCGGGTTCTCCGGTTTCCTCCCACAGTCCAAAAACTTGGATCAAGTCAATTGAGTTCTCCAAATTGCCCCATATAGAGTGTGTTTGTGTGAGTGAGTGTGTGCCCAGCGATGGATTGGTGCCCTGTCCTGGGTGTATCTGCCCAGCGCCCGAGACGTTCTCCCCTGGATGGGCATGGGGAACCACACCGCGACCCTAATAGAGGATAAAGCGGAAGATAATGAATGAATGGATGAGTAATGAATTAAAATGTAATATTCTTGATTTAAAAATCATAAAAATCATGATTTAAAAATCATATTCTTGGGCACTAGTGGGCGCTGTGTATCTATCGCGTTGCTTGGCATGTCATGCAAATAAGCCGCGATCCCGCCCCGCGCTGCTCCCCAATGTGTTCACACAAGGAAGCGAACTTTTCCTCTAAACTTTAGAGTTTTTTTTTTTCTCTAAAGTTTTTCTTTAAAGTCTCCTCCAACTTTCTGCGTCTTCTCAACGGGATCATCGTGTGAACCATGGCGACTCTTGGGTGTTTCCTTCCCTCGCTCTTCTTTTGGGTAAGAAATAAACAACAAATTATAATAAATAAATAAAAAAAAACAATTCCGCTAATTATAAGGCCTTGGCTCGAATGGGGACGCCGACGTTTGTGCAAAATGTCGTTTAACTTCTAACAAATGGTGTGGTTTCGTGTGAAGGGAGAACGGTGATGACTCAGCGATTAAAGTCGAATTAAATCCTCATTATTTTGTTGTTATAATCTTATTAAATGTATTGATAACCTGACACAGATCGTTCAATGACATATTATTTACATTTACTAATTTAGTGTTTAACGCATGACGTTTATATTTAGCGAAATTTGTTAAGTTTCACTTTCGATTGAAACAAAAATAGACACAACAAACGTCTGCTCGACTTTTGTTTAAAAATAAAATCGTGATCATCGTGAGTTTGGTATGTTCTCGATAGTTGTCACAGTCACTAAATCAATAAGATCCATTCTGGAGATGTAAAGCAGGCGTTTATAAACCGATTTAATTCAGATCGTACTGGTTTAAAGCAGAAATTTGGACTTCGGAGCTGGAATTCACCCCAACATTTCCCCAAAAGTACCTAAAGTTATTCAGATGTGAACAATACTTATAAAGGAATACAATAATAGCTTTATAGCAGTGTGTGTGTGTGTGTGTGTGTGTGTGTGTGTGTGTATGTAAATAAGAGAGATGCATATCTGTATTGATGCAACATTATCACGTTCACGTTTGTATGATCTGATGGTAAAACATTACACTTCTGAGTTAAAAATGGTTTTAACCCCAAACACCTCCGGGTTCTCCTTTTGCCTTCCGCAGTGCTGCGTTCTCCATTTAGCCGACTGTTTCAACATTGGTGCTTTTATACGACAGAGACGTGAGACCTATTCAGAGGGCACGTACACAACCAGTAAAGGGATAAAATGTTCCCTATGTCCTGAAGGTAATACAGTTTTCAATTTATTCGTATATTTTCATTCATTCATTCATTATCTTCCGCTTTATCCTACATTAGGGTCGCGGTGGGGTTCCCCATGCCCATCCAGGGGAGAACGTCTCGGGCGCTGGGCAGAAACACCCAGGACAGGGCACCATACACCGATCTATCGCTGGGCATACACTCACACACACAGACTCACACAAACACACTCTACATGGGGCAATTTGGAGAACTCAATTGACTTGATCCATGTTTTTGGACTGTGGGAGGAAACCAGAGAACCCGGAGGAAACCCACGCAGACAAAATGCCAAATAAATGAAGGCGTCACTTAAAGACATGACACCCCGATCACACTGATAACCGCCGTTAATAAAAAAAACGCGTCGTAAACGTGACGCATATAACCAGCAATCATAACGCTTTATGAAAGCTATGTGCTGCAGAAAAAATAAAAGCAGTGCTGCAAAACGGACGCGTTGGAGACATTAGTTCTGACTTCCTCAAAAAAAAAAAAAAAAAAACAGCACAAATTGTTGTATTCATTTTAGTTTTGTAGGTTAAAGTGTTAATAAATTGTGCTCCAGAATTAATATTGCTGGTGAATTTGAATTTATTATTATTTATTGATTTTATTTGATTTAATTCTTCAGTATCAAACGCCAGTCGGTTCAAAAATGTTTCTAGTTGAAATAAGGATTTCATTCGTTTCTGTTACAAACTAAAAAACAAAGTTAATAAACTGATTCTTTGTTCTTAAGTTGATCTATATTTCTTTCCTTTTTGTTTTCTTTATTGTTAATAAGGATACATTGTTACAAAAGAGGTGTATTTATAACAAATTTATAGACAAATGATACTACAGTGGGCGTTAGTGTTGTGCTGCTGGGGTTTAAACTCTGTACCTACTCACTGCTCCATCTTTTAGATGTAGGATCAGAGAGAGAACCTCCATTCGTAATTACGTATATTAGGTAAACCTAATATAAACCCAATGGTTTTTTTTATAAATAAAATATAAGAAATGGCGTGTAAAAATAGTTTTTCATCCCATTTTGTCATGTACGGGGGGGGGGGGGGCGCAAAATTTTTTCTTCTTCCTAGGGTGGGCTTAAGAGAAAATAATTGAGAATCACTGATTTAAAGTCACTGTGTGTAAACCTTGGCTATGTATGTAGGATATCACCTTGTGAGCGACTGCACGACGGAGCTGGGTCTGCCAGAATGTGTAGAATGTGAAATAAATAGCTACATGGATCATGCAAACAGCCAGGGGAAGTGTGAGCTGTGCACCACGTGTGATAGTAACGGTAAGTCGCCTTTCTTCTCTGATCCTTTTTTATGTGGCTTTAATACCAAAGCCTCTGAAGCCGCATCGCCCCCCCCCCTCCCCGTATGATTGTCCCACATCACACCCACTCTTACTTTGTGCAGCAGGTCACAGTCGTATTATAACAGCTACACAGGGCCTTCCCCAGACAAAGTAGAAAACTATTCGTGTTGAATAACCAGCACTAGGGGCTGAGCTGCAATATTTGCTGATTCGACGATTCGATTCGGAGAACCGTAGTCGAGTATGAACCTCATAGTCGAATGTACCATTTTGACCACATGGGGGCGCCCATGGCTGCTGCTAAGCATTAGTTTTTACGTGAAATGTCTTTGTTTTCGTTATATATATATAGCCTTTTGTCAAATAAAACTCATTGATATGAGTGTTTTAGGTTTTTCCTTTGAAGTGGAAAAAAGTCCAGAACGGGGATCCCATTTAGAAAAACTAGAAAAACAAGTAAAATATAAAAAAAAAAATCTTTTTTAAAAACCATGCTTATAGCACCATCTTGTGGTGAAATTTTAACTGATTCGACTATCAGTCGACTATAGGGGGAAAATCTGACGAATCAGATTCGACTATGAAAATCCTTAGTTGAAGACACCCCTAATCAGCACTAATGTTTATAACATTTTGATAATCTCACTCATAATTCATTCTCTTAATCTAATTTTTAATTTATAGGCAACTTGGAGGAAAAGCAACCATGTTCCAAAACCCACAACACTGTGTGCATCTGCAAAGAAAACTTCTACTGTGATAAAGAACCCTGTAAAGCCTGTTTCCAGTGTGACACGTGCGTACCCGTTTCTCTTACTACAAATTCATTCATTCATTCATTATCTCCCGCTTTATCCTCTATTAGGGTCGCGGTGGGGTTCCCCATGCCCATCCAGGGGAGAACGTCTCGGGCGCTGGGCAGATACACCCAGGACAGGACGCCAATCCATCGCTGGGCACACACTCACTCACACAGACACACTCTATATGGGGCAATTTGGAGAACTCAGTTGACCTTGAATCCATGTTTTTGGACTGTGGGAGGAAACCGGAGAACCCGGAGGAAACCCACGCGGACACGGGGAGAACGTGGAAACTCCACCCAGATGGGGATTCGAAACGGGAATCCCTAGCGCTGAGAGGAGAACATGCTCAACCACTAAGCCACCGTGCCTCACTTACTACAAATTTTTTTTTATTAATAGTTGTGGCATAGTGTGAAGTCTGCATGTCCTCCATGTACCTGCATG
The DNA here is from genome assembly GCA_019802505.1 of Corydoras sp. C115. NCBI lineage: Eukaryota > Metazoa > Chordata > Actinopteri > Siluriformes > Callichthyidae > Corydoras > Corydoras sp. C115. The sequence continues at coordinate 246,614 of JAFMOC010000172.1, read as the reverse complement.
TTGGTTTCTCCCGGTCTCTGGTTCCCGCCCAGATCTAAAGACCAGAGTGTCCTGGTTCTAAGCCTGGATACATGGGGGGGGGCTGTGTTAGGTAGGGCATATTGATGGAATACTGTACCAAGTTGATTACTTGGGTATTTTCACTATGGCGCCCCCTAATGGTTGCAGCCAAAAGAAAAAAAGAAATGAGGAAGCGTTTTTGGAACCGTGTTGTGGAACGTAACTGGTCACTAAATTAGTCACTCGTTCTTTTTTTGCTGTCCTTTCCACCAGATGTGAGAATTCGAAGGTCCAAATCCCTTGCGATTCCAACCACAACACCGTGTGTGAGGAAAACACTGACAGTAAGTCATGCACGATCTCTTCTTTACACTTTCCTGTTGATTAAATAAAAACCTATTGATGATTTTTAATTAAAATAATGAACACTCATTACTCGGGGCGGCACGGTGGCTTAGTGGTTTAGCACGTTCTCCTCTCAGCGCTAGGGATTCCCGGTTCGAATCCCCATCTGGGTGCAGTTTCTATGTTCTCCCCGTGTCCGCGTGGGTTTCCTCCGGGTGTGTCTGTGTGAGTGAGTGTGTGTCAAGTGATGGATTGGCGCCCTGTCCTGGGTGTATCTGCCCAGCGCCCGAGACGTTCTCCCCTGGATGGGCATGGGGAACCCCACCGCCACCCTAATAGAGGATAAAGCGGGAGATAATGAATGAATGAAGGTTATATAACGGGGCGGCACGGTGGCTTAGTGGTTTATCACGTTCTCCTCTCAGCGCTAGGGATTCCCGGTTTGAATCCCCATCTGGGTGGAGTTTCCATGTTCTCCCCGTGTCCGCGTGGGTTTCCTCCGGGTTCTCCGGTTTCCTCCCACAGTCCAAAAACATGGATCAAGTCAATTGAGTTTTCCAAATTGCCCCATATAGAGTGTGTCTGTTTGAATGAGTGAGTGTGTGTGGCCAGCGTTGGATTGGCACCCTGTCCTGGGTGTATCTGCCCAGCGCCCGAAACGTTCTCCCCTGGATGGGCATGGGGAACCCCACCGTAACCCTAATAGAGTGTAAAGTGGGTGATAATGAATGAATGAATGAATGAATACTCATTACTCCGGTGGTTGCTACGGGGATCCACGTCTGACCCTGTACTCCGAACTCCCAAAAATTAAGATAAGATATTTATAATTCTCTTTGAATAAAAGGGGCCTGCACAGTGAGCTGATGTTACATCATGTGTTAGGATTGAAATATAACGGCGCGTTCTTAGATGAAGTTATGTAGAGCTTTCATTGTTTGAAGATGTTGGTGTAAAATGTCTCTTCTTGATGTCTGCGGTGTCTGTTTCAGATACTACCGCCATCGTCGTAGCTGTGGTTGTTGTGTCGGTCATCGTTATAGCCGGGGTTCTAGCTTTCATAAAAAGGAAAAAAATAAAGGCATATATGTGCAATCCTCCACCACCGGTAAGAATCAGAAGACTTTCATTTCCTTTTTCAGATCATCACGCTGAGAATGTGATCATCATGAGCTTTAAATAGAATGTTTAAGGTTAGAAATGAGATTATATTCTGATTAAAAAGATCTTCTTTTTTTTTCCAGCAGGATGAACCCCTCGTAATGAAAGGTATGCTTCTTATAATAAAGATTCTTTAGACTGGGCGAAGTTTGAGTCAGTTATCAGCCAGTGTTCAAAGCTATAATGGTTGAAACTCTATCCACATGTTAACTGTGTTTACAGTTTCATCCAAATCAACATTGTTGATCCCATCCACAGACTTTCAATTGGCTGCAGGTCTGGACTTTAAATTGGTCATGTCAAAGGTATACATACTACTAGGGATTCCCGGTTCGAATCCCCATCTGGGTGGAGTTTCCATGTTCTCCCCGTGTCCGCGTGGGCTTCCTCCGGGTTCTCCGATTTCCTCCCACAGTCCAAAAACATGGATCAAATCAATTGAGTTCTCCAAATTGCCCCATGTAGAGTGTCTAAGTGTTAGTGTGTGTGTGCCCAGCGATAGATTGGCGCCCTGTCCTGGGTGTATCTGCCCAGCGCCCGAAACGTTCTCCCCTGGATGGGCATGGGGAACCCCCCCGCGACCCTAATATAGGATAAAGCAGAAGATAATGGATGGATGGATGGTCTTGACGTGTCTAAAATTTGCCCAGCTCACATGCTGGAACAGAAGTATAGGGCCTTTCCCAAACTGTTCCTACAAAGTTAAGAATCATACAAGTTGAAAATGCCTGTGAAGGGGGTTAATTTTACAGAATTAATTTAAACCTTAGAACTGGGTTGCAATTGGATAGTCTCTGCTGAAACAGGAAACGGCCCCTCAACACAACAGGGCGCCAATCCATCGCTGGGCACACACACACACTCACTCACACAGACACACTCTATATGGAGCAATTTTGAGAATTCAATTGACTTGATCCATGTTTTTGGACTGTGGGAGGAAACCGGAGAACCCGGAGGAAACCCACGCGGACACGGGGAGAACATGGAAACTCCACCCAGATGGGGATTCGAACTGGGAATCCCTAGTGCTGAGAGGCTACAGTAAACAGTTCCACTGTAAAAAAAAAAATAGCGACTATTTATAGCGTTTATATTTAACCAATAGAACTTTTGTTCTGTTAAAAAAGGTTATTTTTAATATGTCCTGTGTTTGATACCGAGTGATGGATCATCTTTAAATGAATCACCAGCATCATGTTCCTCTGTAGATATCTCCTCCAAACTGGATGAAATCGCTGGCCTTCTCGGCTTAAACCTGGTGAGACGTTTGTGCAGACGAACCCTGACGAGAGGTCAGATGGAGAACATTCAGTTAAGGAACAGCGAGAATCCGCACGAGGAGGCCTTCCGATTGTTGGAGAGCTGGCATGAGAAGGAAGGCGTGAAGGCTTACCCCAAACTACTGAGCTTCCTTAACGAAATCGATGACCGACGCACAACCGAACAGGTGAAGCAGATCGTCGAGGACATTCCAGGGCTATCAGATGTGAATGAAAATGAAGATAAATGAAAATTTTAATCATGGCGGATGTGAAGCCCCAACGTCTTCCCCCACCCACCGACCCCACCGATGCATGACGCCATGATCAAGGTGTGGGCAGAGTGGACCTTGTGTCAGTTCTTATAAAACACATTTTAAACATCAATGCCTCGGATACAAACATTAATATCACTGCGTCTGCTTCATCGAACAAACGCGTCTCAGTGCTGTTACATGACATACGGGAGCTCCTGACACCCCATGTGTACCAGCTTCCACTCCTTTGTGAGGACCTTCTACAGGAATTTTTATTCCAGAGGAGAACGTGTGAGGTTCAAAGGACAGAACTCACAAGCTCCGTTTCCAGAGCTCGGCGTGGGCCGTGCAGGGTTCTTCCCCCGACCACGCCTTTCAGTCATGCTGTAACAAAAAAGGGCCTTCCCCAAAGTGCACCCAAAATGTCCAAATCGTACAGATGTTTGATCAGGTGTCTGACTTTGTCTTGAGCCTCAAAACATTTCTATCTTTTAAAACAAACTTAGCAGGGAGTTTCTCTTTTCTACTGTTTAAATAATAAAACTGTGATCAGACCGTCATAAGGGTTTACATATTTATATAAACTTTATAGGTCTGTGAGTTTATTTCTGCGGGACTGTGCCATAGGTTTATGGAAATGTTCGAATATCTGTGTCTGAAATCATCTACTGAACTGTATTTTAAACGAGTACATGGGTGTAATGAGAATGGGGTATCAAACAGACATTATATAACCATGTTTGTTCTCAGACACAATCAGATTTTTTTTTTTTTTTGTGGTTGCATCCTATTGCTTTATTTTTATCATGTTATTCAGCAGCTGAATTGTGGGATAAACGTCTGCCGATTCAGTAGTTCTGAAGTTCTCATTTACCTCTTAATGTCTGCTGTGTATTCAGACTTAGTACCTCAAGCCTACTGAACTTTGCTGACTGTTCAGCGTACAGAAGGCGATCTCACACAGAACCCTCCATCTTGGCAACATGGAGAACAGAAAGTGAAGGGAATACACTTTACAAGTGACCAGTTTCAGTTTTTTTTTTTTTAAATACTTTTTGGAAGATTGCATGCCCCATGATATTACTATTTATACAATAATTTAAATAAAAACTAAAATAATGCGGATCAATGAGTTTCATTAATAGGATTGAGCAGGTAGCATCCTCTCAAGCCCTCTTAAACCCATTTCATCATTTAAATACATCATTTACATTCCGGGCGGCACGGTGGCTTAGTGGTTTAGCATGTTCTCCTCTCAGCGCTAGGGATTCCCGGTTCGAATCCCCATCTGGGTGGAGTTTCCATGTTCTCCACGTGTCCGCGTGGGTTTCCTCCGGGTTCTCCGGTTTCCTCCCACAGTCCAAAAACATGGATCAAGTCAATTGAGTTCTCCAAATTGCCCCATGTAGAGTGTGTCTGTTTGCATGAGTGTGTCCAGCGATGGATTGGCGTCCTGTCCTGGGTGTATCTGCCCAGCGCCCGAAACGTTCTCCCCTGGATGGGCATGGGGAACCCCACCGCGACCCTAATAGAGGATAAAGCGGAAGATAAGGAATGAATGAATTTATATTCCATAAAACAGCAAATAATAATAATAAAAAAAAAAAAACATCTTACTTATAATGAGTTTACTTAGAATGTTTCAGTATTAAATGTTATATAACGAATCCCTTTGATCATCTTTAAATATGATAAAACAGAAAACGTGTAGAAATGTGCTTATTGAAATAAAGTTAACGGAGAAGAAAATTAAACAGCTGAGTTCCAAAGTTTGCATAAGAACGCATTTTTAAAACCGCTGTACAGATTAAAGTCCTGGTTTCAGGATCCAACAACCAAAAGCACCGACTCACAAACCTAAATGTTTAGTGGTGTTGGTGTTGGTGTTGGCCACCAGAGGGCGCGCCTGCGTCACTGGTAGGGTTTCATTTCACATAAAAAACGGATTCACATTAAAAAAAACTAATAATAATAATAATAATGTTAATAAAAAATAACCTTTTTTTAACACAAGAGTCAAATTTAGGTTTGTTTCCAAAATGTTTTTATATCATAGCAATATTTACACAAAATATATTAGAAATGTATTAATATCTGTAAAGATAAATATCACAACGAATCATCAGATCTGATTTAGCGTCATATAATACACAACATACCAACAAAACCAATATTAATAATACAACATGAAATCTTACATCATATATAATACAAATGAAACCTTATATTTCCTCCATGTTTAACCTTCACTAAATGCGTCAGCTTTTTTTTTAAAACCCTTTTTCTTTAAAAAAAAAAAAAAAAAAAAGAATTTCCGGACCCACGAGAAGTGATTGAAATAAAAACAATGAAATTAAGATGAATGAATGAGTTTCATCACAATGGATTATGCAAGTACCATCTCTCTCTCTCATCCACTCACTTAAATATATCATTTACATTCAGTACAAAAAAAAAAAAAACACTCCAAATTAAAGAAAACCTTTTATAAAACAGGTTTCTTAAAGTGTTTCGGATTAAATTACATCTACAGTGAATCCCTGGGATAATTCCAAAATCTTAAAGGCCTCTGCAATTAAATACAGATTTTAAAAAATCTATTAAAATATTTTTAGAGTAATAACTTTTTAAAATACTATTCACAAACCATAATATCTTCCTTTAGGGGTCCTCAGATTTTAAAAGCTCTAGAAATGCACCCACTGCTCCAAAATATCCCTAAACACACACACAGACAGACTGTGAGCATTAGTATCAATTAAAATGTTCTAATTTATGTTAAACTTAATTTCTTAATCTCGTAATGTTTAATTAAAAACAAATTTGTAAATTTTAGGACACAGATTTAGGAATGAAAGTTTTACTTATGAGTGTTTTTTTAAATCATTTAGATTTTACCTCATGTTCTAAGAAAAGGGCCTTCAGCTGTCCGTTTGACCAGAAGTCCATTGCAAAGGCGAGCAGCTTCATGGACAGAGTGTTAATCCGGAGGAAATTCCCCACAAACACAACTCTGTTAATGTTCTGCAAAAAGAAAGCAGCAATGCGAATGTGTTCATGAGCATGTGCTGCCGCAACGTTACCGCTAGGTGGCGGAAAATCATACAAAATAAAGTACAATAGACGGCACGGTGGCTTAGTGGTTTAGCATGTTCTCCTCTAAGCACTAGGGATTCCCGGTTCGAATCCCCATCTGGGTGGAGTTTCCATGTTCTCCCCGTGTCTGCGTGGGTTTCCTCCGGGTTCTCCGGTTTCCTCTCACAGTCCAAAAACATGGATCAAGTCAATTGAATTCTCCAAATTGCCCCATATAGAGTGTGTCTGTGTGAGTCGGTGTGTGCCCAGTGATGGATTGGCGCCCTGTCCTGGGTCTATCTGCCCAGCGCCCGAGATGTTCTCCCCTGGATGGGCATGGGGAACCCCACCGCGACCCTAATAGAGGATAAAGCTGGAGATAATGAATGAAAGTACAATAGTACTCTGTTTCGCAGTGTTTTTTTTTCCGATCAGATAAACAGACAGACAGAGACAGAGAGACAGACACATACAACAAAGACAAACACACACATCAAAACACAGAGACACAAACACACCTCGTTCAGGGCACACATGCGAGCAATGGATCCGATGTTGTTAGTGATGGTGACCAACGTGGCTCTGGCCAAGTCTTCTTTTGTGATGCTCTCCTTTTTCTCCTTGCTCATTATGTGACCAAAACTACACACACCAAGTGTTATTATCATTGCGTAAGCACATAGCAAAGTGTGCTGTATACATTTTTGCAAGAAATACATTTACATTTAGTCATTTAGCAGAACACTTTTATCCAAATCGACTTACAAATGAGAACATTACAAGTCAGAAGTTATGCAGAAAACCAACTATACTGTAAATTCATCAAACCTGATTATTATTCGATGCTGCGCCCCCATCCCCCCCCCTTTTTTTATTTCTTTTTCTACAACAGGTATTTGTTAAAGAGATGCGTCTTCAGTAGTTTCTTAAAACTGTTTAGTGATTCTGCCTTATTGACAGAGTTGGGAAGATGGTACCACCATTTTGCAGTGGTGAACGCCACAGAGCCCAGCGCCTGAAACGTTCTCCCCTGGATGGGCATGGGGAACCCCTTAGGGTGACCCTAATAGAGGATAAAGCGGGAGATAATGAATGAATGAATGAACGCCAGAGAGTGAGAATTAGCTCCACGGTGAGGTGGAACCACCAGGGAGCCATCATCACTGGAGCGAAGTGAACGAGTCGGAGTATATTTTGAAAAGATAGAGTGACGGTAGGAGGGGGGACGATCCAGAAATGGTTCTGTAGGCCAGAGTCAGTGACTTGTACTGAATGCAGCAGCTACAGGGAGCCAATGGAGGGACATGAGTTCTTGGGGGTTAAACACGAGTCGGGCTGCAGAGTTTTGAATCAGTTGAAGAGGTCTGATGGTGGAAGCTGGGATTTCGGCAAGTAGCGCATTACAACAATCAAGCCGGGATAGGACTAGGGCTTGAACAAGCAGTTGGGTAGCAGTTGCAAGAAATGTAAACATTTACACATAAACCATGACTGATTCTAAAACTGACCCCGCCCACTCCTCACCCACCTGGAAGCGACGGTGGACCCATGCAGGCCAAAGCGCTGATAATCTCCACCATAAATGTCCTTCACAAGTTTGTCCACGCTGGTGCTGTCTCCTCTACTCGCCATCGCCAGCGCCTCCTCGAACGTCTCGCAGCCGGTCAACAGACAGCAGAGGCCCAAGAACATACCTCCGCCTAAACTGCATCAAGAAAGTCACAGCAGGGTGTCAATGACCTGCAGAGGTCCCCGTTTTCATTGAAATTCTTCAGTCTGAACTGTGAATTTAAACACAGGCGGCGGTTTAGATGATCAACACAATTTACACTAAAAAAAACTATTATGGTCTGAATATTGTTCAGCTGTAAATGTTTACCATGGACCATGTTCACCTGCAGCGTTCCATCATTCAGACAAGCATTCGATTTACAGGTGACACATCACTGCCGCAGTTTTTGTAACAATAGAATGAGATTTGACCTCGTGATTTATGAACCTTTTTATAATTGTAAATCTTTATTAAGGGCGGCACGGTGGCTTAGTGGTTTAGCATGTTCGCCTCTCAGCACTACAGATTCCCGGTTCGAATCCCCATCTGGGTGGAGTTTCCATGTTCTCCCCGTGTTCGCGTGGGTTTCCTCCGGGTTCTCCGGTTTCCTCCCACAGTCCAAAAACATGGATCAAGTCAATTGAGTTCTCCAAATTGCCCCACATAGAGTGTGTTTGGGTGAGTGAGTGTGTGCCCAGCGATAGGTTGGCGCCCTGTCCTGGGTGTATCTGCCCAGCGCCCGAGACGTTCTCCCCTGGATGGGCATGGGGAAGCCCACCGCGACCCTAATAGAGGATAAAGAGGAAGATAATGAATGAATGAATGAAATCTTTATTAAGTTAAAAGTAGGAGTCATGGATTCTGCAAGGTTCTGGATTACTGCCATTTTAAATGATACCAAACTTAATCCTGAACTGAGGTCAGTGAACACCCACCCATACAATATCTTCTGCCTAATTCTCTACTAGAGTCGTGAGGGGGGGGGGGTAAGGTGCTGGGCAGATACACCCAGGGCCAATCAATCGCTAGACACACAGAGACACATTATAAAGGAACCAATTCACCTTGAATCCATGCTTTTGGACTGTGTAGGAAACACACATGGACATGGGGAGAACATGACAAACTCCACCCAGATTGATTTTTGAACCACCCGGTTAGTGAACACATTTTGGTTAAATGAATTCTGAATTTACTAAACCCGTGTTGAACCCATAACTAATCTGTTGCCCAGAGAAGATCAGTTTAGAATTTGTTTGGAAGCAAAACATTGTGTTTGCATCTTTCGGAAGCTTTTTAAATTTAATTCTTTATTATCTTAATTCTACCTATTATTCTATTTATTCCTACATCTTTTTCCTCGGTGTACACCGATGCAGACGAGGTTTTTGAAATCTGACCTGGTTCCACTGATGCGTTTGTACTTGTTTTCGGAGTAAACCGCGAGGATGCTCACTCCTGACCCGATGTTAACCAACAGCATTGGAAACGGATTCTCAAGACGACACGGCCTCTTCACACATCGCTCCGGATCCGACGCGTTCTCAAAATAATAACACTCGGCCTCTCCGTTAAAGCCGACCGAGTCAAGATAGAGCAAACCTCGGATCAGACAGTCCAATTCATCCAGCTTCAATAAATCCACACCCGCCTTCTGCACAGGAAACGAGACGGAGGTGCATTTTATTATAAATAATAAAGGGCATAGCTAAAAATAAAAAATAAAAAAAACCATAAATCTTACTTCCTCACCATCTTAAAGTCCTTCTCAAACTTATAAGCTCCGCCTCCCGTGGCGCAGATCGTCCTGTGGAGTTTGATGACATGCTCCAGACAGCCGTTGGAGAAGAAGGGCGTGATGGCCGCTGTGGGGAAGCGGATGAAGTGCAGCGTACCGATTCTCCCACACACGTTCAGATCACGCAGCTCGTGCTGGAGGTCCCGCACACCGGTGTTTCCGTACACTGTGTGGGACATGAGGTACGAGTCGATTCTGCTCAGGATCTCCAGTTCCTCAGCATCCTCAGTGGCCAGGTCCTTTGGCTGGAAGTAGACCAGCTTTACCAGAGTGCCTCCGATGTCCAGGCCAAACCAGGGGATCACTGGCCGACAGATGAGAGAATAAAAACTTTTCAAGTGTCCTCAGATATTTGCTAAATAAACCCAAAACCTAAGGCTTGCTAAAGGTTCTTACACAAGGCTTACATAACGAGACATTCTTGTGGAATTTGGCTGATACTCGGCTGATACGAAGCAAAGTTCAAGCCACAGCGCCTGTTCTGAAATAACCCTGTGCATATCACTGTATAACTCTGCAACATGACCATTATATCCTTCCCTCTCTGTTCTCTGTACGTACCATCAGCCTTTACTTTCTAAAGTGTAAATATATGTAATAAAGCTGGTGGGTTAGCTGGCGACACACCGATTCCATACAATCTGTATACAGTGCATTATCAGAACTCTACATCTCTGTTACTAATTACACAAACATAACGCTTATAAGAAATAAAACTGTAGATTAGCACACATACACAATCTAGGCCAAGGTTCACTTTAAATCAGGACCGACACAATTATCCCCCAGTCACTATGAAGCCGTTCAGACCACAACTATACGACCTTAACCTCGATACTAGTTAGAGGAACAAATGGTGCTATGGGGAGGTGAGGGGGTTTGTTCTGCTTGCTCAAAGGTTCTACTAATGATCTGTGTACAGGTGTCGAGGAAGGGCCGAGAGTTTGTAGAGGCAACAGGAATAACCAGCCAGCATAAAGCAATATTTGAGCAAATAAATCCTGTTCCTCTGTTTGATAACCCTGTCCACGTTTCTCAATGTGTCTCATACTTATTGCACTAATCCTTGCTCTTTGTATGCATGTCAGGTTTATTTTTCTGCTTTAGTGTGATAGTAGCCCATGAAAATGTCATGGAGATAAACTTCACAATAACTTATTTTAGCTGTATGGTTGGTCAGTTGCATTTTAAGGCACTTTGGATTTTTTTTTTTTTTTTTTTTTAAAGTGGTTGCAAACTTAACACAGCAGGCCTTTTCCTTGGGTCACTAAGGGACTGTCTATAAAGTTACATTCGAATCAAAACAACACACACTATATATGGACAAAATCTGAAACATTATACCATCTTCAGGATGAACTTGAATGATTGCAAGCCTCAATTTCTAAATTTTTTAAATAATTAATAATGTATTAATTATAGGCGGCACGGTGGCTTAGTGGTTTGGCACGTTCTCCTCTCAGCACTAGGGATTCCCGGAATCTGGGTGGAGTTTCCATGTTCTCCCCGTGTCCGTGTGGGTTTCCTCCGGGTTCTCCGGTTTCCTCCCACAGTCCAAAAACATGTATCAAGTCAATTGAGTTCTCCAAATTGCCCCATATAGAGTGTGTCTGTGTGAGTGAGTGTGTGCCCAGCGATAGATTGGTGCCCTGTCCTGGGTGTATCTGCCCAGCGCCCGAAACGTTCTTCCCTGGATGGGCATGGGGAACCCCCCCCCCGCGACCCTAATACAGGATAAAGCGGAAGACAATGAATGAACGAATGAATGAATATATATTAATTATATATTTTTGTACAAATAGGTACAATTTCCCTTTAGAAACTTTGTCCAATGCTCCCCCAGATGACTGAAAGCTGTCACTGACAAATTTAAAATGGGATGTTTGACAAGCACCTGTTGGAGTAATAGAGGTGTTTCAAAAACTTTATCCATATAGTGTATTTATATATGTGTTTACATTCATACTTAAACTCAAATCCAACAAGTACAAAGGCTGCATCTGAGGTCAGCTGTAAATGAAGACAGTAGGAGGCTGTAATGGAACCCAGCCTCTGGACTTTGGATGTCATATAATAAATGCTACAGGAGTTTGTTTACTGTTTGAATCGTGATCATTTCTTAATTAAAATTTATTAATTATCAAATCAACGTACAAAACATATCCATCTATAGAGTGTGCAGTACAATTTGCAGTGAAAATGTGGACAATATGGACAGATGTTATTAGGACACACATATTATGACATCGCATTGCATTTAAAAATAGAAATAAACAGAAGTTATCTAAACGCTCATGTAATAAACGGCCTTTTGTTTTAGCGACAAAAAAATTAAACCTAAAAATTAATTCAACGCTGAGTTTTTGCATGTTGGATGATCCGCAGGTGGGTTTTAACTTCTCTGAAAATAAATGCACTTTGTTTTTAACGTCGAAACAGTTTAAAAATCATTAATGAAAATCATTAATAAAAATCATTAATGAAAATCATTAATAAAAATCATTAATGAAATGCAGGTGAGCTGCAGGTGAGCTGCAGGTGAGGCGCAGGTGTGTGTGTAAACATGGGTTCGGTTAATACCTGGTTTCTTGGCGCTTGGCAGCTTCATGGTGGTTTCGCTCCACGATGTGCAGTTAGTTCCACAGGTTTTTACTTTAATAAACGAACTGTAACGACATTAAAAGGCGGCCGAGCTTTCTTTCGGAACTGAACGTTTGTGTGAAGCAACGCGCGCACAGCTGACAAAGACGCGGCGGCACTTTAAAGAGAGGCGCTTACAGGAACCTGCGCGCTGGTTGGACGAGAGTAGGGCTCATTTGCATATTAGAGGAGGCAGCACGACGAGGTCGAGAGCTGATTGGTTTTCACAATCAGGAGGGCTTTCGACGCAGCAGCTGATTTTGTCCTGACCAATCAGAAGGCGAGAAAAGGTTTCCTTGGCAATAAACCCTATATATTTTTAAATGTACAATGTTTTGAAGACTATAATAACGGCAGGTTTTAAGTTTTATATATATATATATTAAAAAAAAAAAAAAAAAAAAAAAAAAATATATATATATATATATATATATATATATATCCTTTCATTCATTGTCTCCCGCTTGCTTTATCCTCCATTAGGGTCGCGGTGGGGGGGTTCCCCATGCCCATCCAGGGGAGAACGTCTCGGGCGCTGGGCAGATAGACCCAGGACAGGGCGCCAATCCATCGCTGGGCACACACTCACTCACACAGACACACTCTATATGGGGCAATTTGGAGAAGTCAATTGACTTGATCCATGTTTTTGGACTGTGGGAGGAAAGCGGAGAACCCGGAGGAAACCCACGCGGACACGGGGAGAACATGGAAACTCCACCCAAATGGGGATTCGAACCGGGAAACCCTAGCGCTGAGAGGCGAACGTGCTAACCACTAAGCCACCCTATATATATATATATATATATATATATATATATATATATATATATATATATATATATATATATATATATATATATATATATATATATATATATATATATATATATATATATATATATATTTTTAGAGATATAACAACAACAAATAACATAATAATAGTTTCATATTGTACAACGCAAATCAGAAAATACATTGTATTTACAAAAGTATTGAGACACCTACACTTTATATCTACAGAAGATTTTCTCACAATTCATTGTAAGGTTTTCCTCTTTTTTTGCAACTACAAAAGTTTCCGGTCCTCTTTCTGTGTTTTTTTTTTTTTTTTTTTTTTTTTTTTGTCTGCGTCTGTGGGGAGTTTTTGCCCATTCACCCAGAACAATGATTATGAGGTCAGACACTGATGTTGGACAAGCTCTCTCGTAGATGTTTCTTAGGGTTAGGACCTAAAGGATCTAAAGGCCCTTTAAACTCATTGCCCCAGAGATGCCGTATCATCACCGAATTTAGTGATTAAAACGTGTGTCCTGATCTGTAAGAAAAGGAGTTGTGTCTAAACTAAACAAATACACAGGAGGATGTATGAAGTTTAAAGAAAAATTACAGCTTGCAGAAATTCAAACACAATCAAAACCCCACAAGATGGCGCTGGTATTCCCCATAAGAATAAACTGTATTCGTTGATATCAAAGATGAAATATATAAGTGGACAAATTAAATCTTACACTTTACATTAATAATGCAACTTTTTAATTGATTATTTGTGCTTTGTGTAAGAAAGACGTCAAAGGAGTAAAATAATTGTACACTTGTTCAAATGTCTGGCAAAGTGCTTGATTGCTTAATTCTGTAGCATTGAAACGACAGTACATCACAAACCTAAATGCGGCCATTAACTTTTGTTTCCCAATACCTTCGTCCATATAGTGTTTTTCTATATTCTCATAGCCAGGTACGGTGGCCGAGAAGTGCAAAACAAATTAACAAACTTCGATACAACATTTACAAACACCGAGACAACATTTACAAATGCCAGGCCTGTTAAAGGAGGTGACCCCCGGTGTGAACTTTCATTCAAAATTCGGCACTTTATTTCACTGCTGTTGTCTGCCTCTCAGCGCTAGGGATTCCCGGTTCGAATCCCCATCTGGGTGGAGTTTCCATGTTCTCCCCGTGTCCGCGTGGGTTTCCTCCGGGTTCTCCGGTTTCCTCCCACAGTCCAAAAACATGGATCAAGTCAATTGAATTCTCAAAATTGCCCCATATAGTGTATGTTTGTGTGAGTGAGTGTGTGCCCAGCGATGGATTGGCGCCCTGTCCTGGGTCTATCTGCCCAGCGCCCGAGACGTTCTTCCCTGGATGGGCATGGAGAACCCCACCGCGACCCTAATAGAGGATAAAGCGGGAGATAATGAATGAATGAATGAATGAATGATTAACCCGGGCGGCACGGTGGCTTAGTGGTTTAGCACGTTCTCCTCTCAGCACTAGGGGTTCCCGGTTCGAATCCCCATCTGGGTGGAGTTTCCATGTTCTCCCCGTGTCCGCGTGGGTTTCCTCCGGGTTCTCCGGTTTTCCTCCCACAGTCCAAAAACATGGATCAAGTTAATTGAGTCCTCCAAAATTGCCCCATATAGAGTGTGTCTGTGTGAGTGAGTGTGTGCCCAGCAATGGATTGGCGCCCTGTCCTGGGTCTATCTGCCCAGCGCCCTAGACGTTCTCCCCTGGATGGGCAGAACGTCTAAAAGAGGATAATGCGGGAGATAATGAATGAATGAATGAATGAATGAATGATTAACCCAGTGGCACCCACGGCGCATGCGTAACGAGGAACGGTCGACAGGGGGCGGGCGCTCCAAAAATAGCCGCGTGGACAGCGAATGCGCGCGCACCCCACCGAATCTCACCGCTATAAAGGCGAGCGAGCGGCTCGGACCGCGTCACAAGAGCAGCCGGGAACCGGGACGCAGACGGCGGGATTTACACCGATTTACACCGATTTACTCTCAATTCTAAATTATTAATTATTTTCGGGGATTATTTCCCCCCCCCCATTTTTTTTCTGTATTTTGAAGACTGCGGATCAAACTCAAACTGCGCAAATAGTAGACGTATTTAAATTTATGTTATTCCGACTTCTATGTATTTAGAATGCCTACAAATAAGTGTTTAACTTGTATTATATTAGAATTTAAGATTAAAATCTTTAGCATCGATTCGTCGCGGGTGAGATCGGATCCCACTTCTGATTTACGATTACAAACATTGTTATGCGTCTGTAAACTTAAAATTTTTTTTTTTTTTACATGATTTACTCTCAATTCTAAATTATTAATTATTTTCGGGGATTATTCCCCCCCCCCCCACACATTTTTTTTCTGTATTTTGAAGACTGCGGATCAAACTCAAACTGCGCAAATATTAGACGTATTTAAATTTATATTATTCCGACTTCTATGTATTTAGAATGCCTACGAGTAATTGTTTAACTTGTATTATATTAGAATTTAAAGATTAAAATCTTTAACATCGATTCGTTGCGGGTGAGATCGGATCCCACTTCTGATTTACGAAACATTTTTATGCGTCTGTAAACTTTTTTTTTTTTTTTTTTTTTTAAGGTAATTATTAGTATAGATGAATAAATGAATAACTGAATAGAATTCGGCCGCAGAGTTGTTCTGATGCTCGTCACTGCGCGGCGGCGGAATGAGCGCGCTGAGCGGTGAGGCGCTGACGATCGCGCGGCTCCTGAGCGCGGTGCGCGTCACCGGTGCCGACGGGGGCCCGGGGTCCGGCGCGGGGGGGTCCGAGCCGTCGCGCGCCGCGCACCTCCTCCCGCCGCCGCCGGGGGCCGAGAACCGGAGCCGGTGCGCCGAGCACGTGCAGACGCACGGCGAGGCGGAGCGCGCGCTGATCGGCGGCGTGCTGGGCGCCCTCACGCTCGGCACCGTCTGCGGGAACCTGCTCGTGCTGGTGTCCGTGTGCTCGGTGAAGAAGCTGCGCCAGCCGTCCAACTACCTGATCGTGTCGCTGGCGCTGGCCGACCTGTCGGTGGCGCTGGCGGTCATGCCGTTCGTGAGCGTGACGGACCTGATCGGCGGCCGCTGGATCTTTGGGCAGTTCTTCTGCAACGTCTTCATCGCCATGGACGTCATGTGCTGCACCGCCTCCATCATGACCCTCTGCGTCATCAGCATCGACAGGTGAGCTCCGAACACCTGAGCACAGGTGCGACTCCAAGAGTGCAGAACACAGAACCAAAGGTATTCGGACACCCGAGTCTGCAAGTCCAAAAGTGCACCAGGTCGTTCATCCATTCATTCATTATCTCCCGCTTTATCCTCTATTAAGGTCGCGGTGGGTGGGGTTCCCCATGCCCATCCAGGGGAGAACGTCTCGGGCGCTGGGCAGATACACCCAGGACAGGGCGCCAATCCATCGCTGGGCACACATTCACTCACACAGACACACTCTATATGGGGCAATTTTGAGAATTCAATTGACTCGATCCATGTTTTTGGACTGTGGGAGGAAACCGGAGAACCCGGAGAAAACCCACGCAGACACGGGGAGAACATGGAAACTCCACCCAGATGGGGATTCGAACCGGGAATCCCTAGTGCTGAGAGGAGAACGTGCCAAACCACTAAGCCACCGTGCCGCCCACGTACCAGGTCGTCTCCTACCAAATATTCCCTTTTTTGATTTTGTTTGCTGTGAAATTAAAATTGGTGGTTTAGTATGTTCTCCTCTCAGCACTAGGGATTCCCGGTTCGAATCCCAATCTGGGTGGAGTTTCCATGTTCTCCTCGTGTCCGTGTGGGTTTCCTCCGGGTTCTCCGGTTTCCTCCCACAGTCCAAAAACATGGATCAAGGTCAATTGAGTTCTCCAAATTGCCCCATATAGAGTGTGTGTGAGTGAGTGTGTGCCCAGCGATAGATTGGCACCCTGTCCTGAAATCCTGAAAGTGTATCAAAACGTTCTCCCCTGGATGGGCATGGGGAACCCCACTGCGACCCTACTGGAGGATAAAGCGTAAGATAATGGATGGATGGATTAAATAAGTTGGCCACACCATTAGGTTTTATCCAATAAGGTCTCTATGAAAACCAGTCATCACATGCCAAAACGTTGACCTTGGCCCTCTGTTCCAGGTACATGGGCATCACGAGGCCGCTGACGTACCCTGTGCGTCAGAACGGATGGTGCATGGCGAGGATGGTGCTGTCTGTCTGGCTGCTGTCCGCCTCCATCACTCTGCCGCCGCTCTTCGGCTGGGCGCAAAATGTCAACGACGACAACCAGTGTCTGATCAGCCAGGACTTCGGCTACACCATCTACTCCACCGCCGTGGCCTTCTACATCCCAATGAGCGTCATGCTGGTTATGTACCGCCGGATTTACCGCGCCGCCAAACTCAGCGCCGCCAAACACGCCATCTCGGGCTTTCCGCGCCCGAACCGGCGCGACGACGGCGGGGAGAGCGACGGCAACGAGCGGGACGACAGCGAGAGCGACTGCATGAGCACGGCCATGAAGATGCACAGGCTCCGGGGGGCCAAATGGAACGACGCCGAGCGCAAGAGCGCCTCGATTTTCAGGCGGGAGCAGAAAGCTGCCGCCACGTTGGGCATGGTGCTGGGGGCGTTCACCATCTGCTGGTTGCCCTTCTTCATCCTGTCCACACTGCGCCCGTTTGTGTGCGGGGTGCGCTGCAGCTGCGTGCCCCTGTGGATCGAGAGGACGCTGCTGTGGCTGGGTTACGCCAACTCGCTCATCAACCCCTTCATCTACGCTTTCTCCAACCGTGACCTGCGCACCGCCTACCGCAGCCTGCTGTCCTGCCGCTATCGCAACATCAACCGCCGGCTATCTGCCGCAGACGTGCACGAAGCGCTCAGACTCGGGCCCAGGTCGGAGGTCACGTTGTCGGTGTGAGGGCCTAAAGTCCGTCAAAGAATCAAAGATGGATGTACTACAGACACGTACCCCCAAAATGTACACGCCATGGCCAAACACTCTGTTTTTAAAGCATACGACTCTATTTATTTGATATAGAGACAGAACTCATAACATTCAATGCGACCAAGTTTGGAAAAGACGCTCTTCTGTCCCACTGTGATGACGACAGATGAAGTGGTGCGTTTTGTTTGGTTTTCCGGCGAAGATGTATAATTATTTATGAGTGGAAACAAACGACACGCGATCAAATGAGACAAAACGACACAATGACTTTAAAATTTGTCATCATAATGTTAATTAACAAGGCGGGAGCACTAGGGATTCCCGGTTCGAATCCCCATCAGGTTGGAGTTTCCATGTTCTCCCCGTGTCCGCGTGGGTTTCCTCCGGGTTCTCCGGTTTCCTCCCACAGTCCAAAAACATGGATCAAGTCAATTGAGTTCTCCAAATTGCCCCATATAGAGTGTGTCTGTGTGAGTGAGTGTATGCCCAGCGATAGATTGGCGTCCTGTCCTGGGTCTATCTGCCCAGCGCCCGAAACGTTCTCCCCTGGATGGGCATGGGGAACCCCACCGCAACCCTAATGGAGGATAAAGCGGAAGATAATGAATGAATGAATGTTAATTAACCCCTTATCAGACAGCCGTGTTTGTTAGGAATCCAATACAATTTATTTTAGTGAAAACAAGATTCATTATAGAGGAACCCCAATTTTTTAATACACCGCTGCTTTTCCTGACTGAAACTTGGTGTTAGCTTGATGGTAAATTCGAGGTTGTGTAGATTTGAAACCCTTTAAGTGACGGACTGCATGTGATGTGTGCGATGATGCTTCAACATCTTTATTTTACCATCTCATTTTGGTATGTACAGGATTTTTACATGTAAATCGTCAGTGTTCCTTAAAAGACTTCATTTAGACCATGTCTATTTAACGATGATAATTATTTGATGTGGACATTAAAATATCAGTCATATCAGTCCTGTCCTCTGCCTAAAACCAGCCACTCAGACCGATGCTTAGAGCTGTGGGGTTTTTTCCAAACCCACTCTGTTTCCACTCTCTCAGTTCAGAGTGCATTTGTAAAGTCGTGCGCTGATGTTTGATCCAAAGAGCCAACATTTCTATTTCAACACAAACCTGCTCAGTGGTTCTGAGGTCAGGGCTTGGTGAGCCAACAGGGATTTTTTTTTTTTTTTTTAAGTAGGCTTTCAACAAGATTTTGAAGTGCTCCATTATCCAGAAGAGCGTCAATGAGGTCAGACACTGATGTAGGACAAGAGGACCCGGCTCACAATCTCCAAAATAGATCATCCCATTGATGTTGAATGGGATGAGATCAGGACTTTGTATGCGTCCGTTAAGTTCGTACACATTAAAGGACCTTTTTTTGTACAGTGGGGGACACAGCCATGCTGGACTTAGGCTTTAAAATCTCGACTTTCCTAAAGTCTCTACCTTCAAATGCATGTTTGGGAAAATATAATCAGTTCACTATAAATAGGGCCCCTGAAAAAATGTTTTTTTGTTCCTTTTTTAACTGCTATATGAAAAGTTGTATTGTATCTGTATTAAAGATAAACATCAGAGCATCGCGTGAAGCCCATTTTCTAAGATCAGCAACACGATCAGTGATATTTAAAAAAATAAATCTGTGTATTTGATATGTGAAATAAAATCTTGAGTAATTTTTCATGATAGTATTTTCTCTTTTCTGGTTTATGATGCATTTTTGAACCAATCCACATTTTTTAATTAATAAAAAACATGGATAGACTATTGAGTTTATCGTTAATTATTTATGTGACACAAAGAGAGTTGGTTTCTCTCGCTAAATCAGAACTATAGCGGAAATATTCCCGCTCGCTTGCCAACAATCACAGAGACTTTAATGACTTTAATGTAATTACACACTTGTTCTTCTCACAGCAACAGAAACAACAGAAACTCTGGTGTACATGAAATGCATATTATTGATATATAAATGGACACCTTGAATATCTTTTACTCGTTTTCACATCGTTTGGTCAGGACCTGCTCAGGGGGCGTATAATTTGGGTGGTGGATCATTGTAAGGATGTAATGGTGGAGGGCTTTTATACTGGATATATTTTATATTTTTAAGTCCATGTCCTCTAAATTGTAATTCTAATTTAATAATGCGGATAAGAATCATAGCAGGGTACTGAGGCCTACCGCAGGAATAAGCTCGGAGACATCATTAACAGGTTACAGGTGAAATATGAGACAAATTTCATATTGACTTTTTACTTACCCGCCTCTTTTTGGACCAAATGAAGATGCAAACTTCAGGGCCCTTGTCTGCTCTGCCTGTAAACCGATCCGATAAGAAGTTATTCTTGCTGTGAGGCATGAAAAAAAAAAAGTTGTAAAAGAAAAAGACAGACTGATGGTGTCCCAGTGTACAAAGACAGACCTTAATCCAATCCAACGTCTGTGAGATGAACAAGAATGGAGACTGTGAGCCCGGCCAGGCTAGGATCAGGGTACGTCTCAAATGCTTTTTAGAGAGCCTTTTCAGAAGAAAGAAAACTAAAAAAGAAAAAGGAGGAATTTAGAACAAGACATCGTTGAAACTCAGACTGAAACATCTATAGGTGTAATGTGTTGGTGTCTCAATACTTTTGTTCCCAAACATTTTACCAGGACAGATGGTCAGACTGTAACAAATAGAGGCCTGAATTAATGACCATAAAATACACTGGCACATCTGCAGTCCACACACACACACACACACACACACACACACACACACCCACACACCCACACACAGATGTTCAGCCTGCTGTTTGACCTTGTTGCCAACGTTCAGGCATTTACTGTACACAGACTGGGAAACTTACAGATGTCCTCATAACTGCTTGACCTTATCACCCCCCCCCCCACACACACACACACACACACACACACACTTATATATATCCATCTTGTTAATGGCATTAAAATAAATTCACCAGTGGGTCGTGTGTAGGATGTATCACTGATTACATTACAGAAACGACATCCTATCTAGTTTCATTAAATTACATTACAGTAACTGATGTGGAACAGTTCGTACACACACACACACACACACACACACACACACACACACACACACACACACACACACACACACACACACACACACACACACACACACACACACACACACACTCTCTCTCGGACACCTCTTTCTTTGGGTGATGGAGGAGGACACTCAGGACAGGGCAGGATGGAGTGTAATGATCCGCTGTGGCGACCCCGTAATGGAAACAGCTTAAAGAAGAAGGTAAGAATTATTACCGACCTTTGAAGGTTTTAATCTTCACTGAGGAGCTTCGCTGGGACTCATTCAAACGAACTTTAGTAGATCCCACTCACTTGGTTCTGATGTACAGAACCTTTCATCCTTTCATACCAGCAGGTATGCAATCCTAAGGGGATGCTATAGTAAAGACTGTTAAACACCTTTATTGTCACAGAGAATCAAAGGGATTTATTGGATGAACTGGATCAATATATTTATTGTTAACTAACAAACCTTTTTGTTATTTTGGCTAAACACCTGAATATTTACAAAAATCATTACAATACAGAATTATTGTCCCGCACTGAGCCTTGATCCTCACATGATGTTTTTATATAAAAACTATTACATTGTGGGCGGCACGGTGGCTTAGTGGTTGGCACATTCGCCTCTCAGCGCTAGGGATTCACGGTTCGAATCCCCATGTAGATGGAATTTCCATGTTCTCCCCGTGGGTTTCCTCCGGGTTCTCCGGTTTCCTCCCACAGTCCAAAAACATGGATCAAGTCAATTGAATCCTCCAAATTGCCCCATATAGAGTGTGTGTGAGTGAGTGTGTGCCCAGCGATGGATTGGCGTCCTGTCCTGGGTCTATCTGCCCAGCGCCCGAAACGTTCTCCCCTGGATGGGCATGGGGAACCCCACCGCGACCCTAATAGAGGATAAAGCGGGAGATAATGAATGAATGAATGAATGAACTATTACATTGTCATATTTCTCTGCCATGGTTGCTTCAGCTTGTTTTTTTTTTAAACAATAAACTGCAGATAAACTACACAAAGTCAACTAAATATCATTTAGATAGGTGTCCTAACTTTGGCACAGGCTGTAGATTAGAAATAAAATCTCACAGGAACGGCTGTGTTGACATTTCGAGGTGAACCGTGTGTTCGGTGAGATATAAAGGCATTATTTTAGGTCGATATTAAACATTATAATTCAGGTTAAGCAGCACTTTTATCCACCTTCGATCTTTCCTCCTGCTGGCTTTCTGGGATCCATACGTTCTAGCATCGGCCTGGTTCTCTTATCTGCTCTTTAGTCCTTTTGTTCTTTAATGCAGGCCTCCTTTATAAAAGAGATGAAATCTTCGTAGGGAGACAAGTTCTTTCGAGACCCTGACACGTTTATTGAACCAATAAACGATTCTGCGTATAAACAATGACAAGGACAAACGACTGATTTGGAAGATACAACTGAGGAAGAGGAGGAGAGGGGAGAAGAAGAGGAGTCACCTTGAGCTTTCGGTTAGAGGATTACAGGAGCATGTGGAGCAGGTGGAGATGCTGGAAATCATTTTCTGGCTTTTGATTATTAATAAAAAAAAAATTAATCAGGTGCCTAATGAAGCTCCTGGTTTCTGAGATGATGGTTGATTAAATATGTTAATGAACTGAAAAAAACTGCAACATTACCATTAAATATTTTTATTAACACATCCCATCCTGTAATGATCCTCCACTTTAACTACAGCAACTTCTATTTCTCTAAGAAAAAAAAACAAACATTTTCCTCAACATTTTGTCTGCGTAAATTTCTGCAGATTTAACAATAAGAGCAGTTTTGCAAAGTCTATTTCAGGTTTCTCCAAAGGTGTTTTTATTCTGGTTCTTTTACAGAAAACCGGGCCTTTAACGCTTCTGCAGGGCCTGAAAGTGACTTTCCCCAAACTGTTTTTCCAGCTTATAGTTGTCTAAATGCACCTGCGTCAGAGACAGTTTGTGGCATTTGTGAATAATACATAACCTACTGTCGCCACCTTGTGGTAAACAAAGGGATGAACGCTCATTTAGACCTTTCAGTGTCACAAGGCTCATTCAGTGTGACCGCTAATAGCACAAGGTTTAAAATTTTTGTAACTCTAAAGAGATATTTACTTCTTATGCCGTGAAAACTCAAACAAACTTATCATTTATCATTAAAATCATAAGAATCTAAAATAATCTAAAATTCAACAAACTTTAAATTTATAGACAATATGCCAAACATTATTAACAATTTATCAGTGGACAGACAGGTGGATGGACAAAAAGGGTGACGACTGACACGTGTTAAATAGAGGAGAGCCACAAGGCTCACAGCTGGGCTTCCACAGTTTTGTGAGACTGAATGCTTGCGATCCTTTGGGAGGTGAACAAAACCAAATGAAGCTCGGAAAGAGAGCGAAAGATCGTAATAAAGAAGACATGGTGCATTTGTTGGGCGGATAGCGGGAAGTGGGCTGTGATGACTCACGATGCTCGATGCGTGCCAGAAGTGTGGGGTTCGGGTGAGGAGGACAAAATGGAGGCGCGAGATCTTATTGTGTGTGCGCGATGAGAGCAGGATGAGGGACAGCTGTCGTGTGAGAAAAACACGGAGAAAGAGCAGAATTCTGCTCCACGCTCACATATAGAAAACCAAGTTGATGCAAATCAGCTGTGGTTCGTTCTGTTGGGAGCTTTTGTGGCGCTGACGTCATAATTACAGCTATCAGGAGCTGGCTGTGTTTCCATTCGCAGCTCGTTTCCCTTTCTCGTGAAATGCAGAAAACACTCGCGCGGATGTTAGCCTTTTGTGCGACACTTGGCGTGGGTACGTGTCGAGCGTTTTACACAAGGAACGTTATTACGTTGACACTGTATGCAAAGACATGTGCGGTGGGCGTGAGGCGAACATGTTGAAGCCTCCATTTCATCCCTCCCCATGTGCTCGTCCGCAAGGTGACCCGATGTGTTCGTGTACAGTGACGTCATATGATTAATGCCTCTCTGGGGTTCTCGCCTTTTGTCAGGTCCTTCTCATCCTTCCATCACACGCCTCCCTAAACCATGAGGTGCAATTCAAGGACGATGAGTCTCCGACACGAGGCCTACCGGCTTCTCTACTGCCACTACAAAGGTGGCGCGATGGTCTAGATCGGCACTAAATGCCTGGGTCAGTCGCTGTTCCAATTAATGTAAAATGTGTACAAATCTTACACATTCTTTGAAAAGCTTTGTTTTCCAATGAACATCATCATTTGTTTCTCATCCTGTTGTTCATTGTATCAGTTCCACTTACACTACAGATAAGCTTTGTACTTACAATAGGGTTGAGACGATTAATCATTTTTGCAATTAATCGAGATTATTAATTAATTAATTAATCGTAAAAGGGTGTCAACATCGTCATGACGACATTCATAAGAAAAATGCACATCATACTTTGGAGCAAGTCGCACAACCCACACAAAACAAAAATAAAGTTACACATGTAGCACACTTGTCTGTTTACTAGTTTAAATTAGTTTAATTGATGGAAACAAATGTCAGAATGTACTTTATGGGACACTTTTTTACTTTGCTTTTCACAAAATAATTTCATATTTTATGTTAAAAATAATAATCTGTGTAAATATTCAGCTCATTGGTGGATAAAGTGATTACATTAAAGAACAGTAAATAACAAACATTGTGTTGAACAACTGTGTGTTGTTCCTGTAAATTCTGGTACTTTTTTGGTAAAGGTAATTATTGCTAAATAATCGTAATATCGTGATTATTTCCTAGAAAATAATCGCACCATCAAAATCTGCAATTGTCTCATCTTAGGTTACAGTCTATTCTGTGGTATTGTTTCTCTACATTCTCTCAGTCGCCTTCACTCTGTTCTCTGATCAGGACCCAGACAGAACAGGTATTATTAGTGTGCTGGATGATTCTCAGTACTGCAGTGACATGGTGGTGCGTTGGTATGTCATGCTGCTACAAATAGATCAAAAACAGCAGTGTCACCGCCAGAGTGAGAATAACCCATAACCAAAAACCTTCAGCATCCTGAGAGAACTGACGGACGACGAGGGGACGACTAACCTGAACCTTCAGAGGAAACGTGAAAAAGGTGTCCTCAAAGTGTTCTAAAGAGACCATGCTCACAAGTATACAGTGCATTATTACACTGACCTAAAACTGCAAAATCAAATTTATTCATCAATTTCAAATATGAGAATGAATCATTCATAAGAATGATGTGGACATGAGAGCCACATAAAAAAAAAACACAAGGCCTACAGTCACGTAACTGCAGTTAATGTGAAGTTACTGACTGAAGGAAACCTGCATTCAGACACTTTTATAATCCTGTACTCATATTATAAAAAGCTTGACTGGCTTTTTTAGGTGTCATTTGGTAATTTCCAAATATTCAAAAATAAGAAATCCATCAAAACAGACAGATTATTATGAGTGTATTTACATTTTTTTTAGCCAGTCAAGCTAAACATACATCAGTACACATAATATATATATCTCCCATAAAATATAGAACCCAGATCCAAAGAACTCAAATCATTTACATTAAATACCTGAGTATAAGAACCTGCTCCCTAATTACACCCATTAACAACTTCAGTAACATAAAATACAGTATGAAACTATGTGATTAAATACTAAATGTGCAATGAGAACATAAAAAGTGCGAGTGAAACTAATACATGTGAAGTAAGACTTAATGTAAAACGTAAAAATACTTGGAATGAACTCAAGGCCGTCGGAGCTACTAATGGTAAAGTTATTTAGGAAGTTTGGTGCGCAGTCGCTGCTTAATGTTGAGATTGTTGCTCTGTCTCTCCTCTGTGTCTCGGCTGATGATCTGTAAAAATATTAGGAACAATTTACGTGAATATGTTTTTATATAGTTTAAATATTATATATATATATATATATATATATATATATATATATATAAATATATATATATATATATATATATATATATATATAACAGAGTAATAGAAGTAATCACAAGACAGACTGTTTCTGCTATTTTTATAATTGCTGAGATATAGATATACATATATTTACGCATAACATTTATAAGATGTGCAGGATTAGTGTAACATCCTCAATTCAGCCACCCACACATACGTCACTCAGACCTTCTGAATACACGCTACAAGTCGTCGTTAGGGAGTTATAGAAAAAGGCACTAAAAAAAATACATTTATAAATGTGATAAACCCACAGATGAGATTACCACTCACTGGCAACATGGACACTGCAATAAACTGCATTACTACACTGTGGTTTACTGACATGTAACAGATTGTAGATTCCAAATTTTAAACACACTAAAGATTGGCACGAAAGGTTCCCCGATCAGTCAGGGTTTAGTTAAAAGGAAAGTTTTAAAACCAGTAATACGACGAGAAGATCTGTTCTCTTCTCAATGGAGGAACGTTCACCTGATTGGCTGAGATGTGCATGGGTGACGAGATGTTGATTTTCCGTTTGGGGCGTTTCAGGTTCAGGGAGGAGCCGCCTTCATCTGGAGATTTACCGCTCATCATTCCCATAATTCTCTTTGCTGTATAGAGTGATGTTAAGAGATGTTATGAATAACACAGGGCTTCATTATTAGTAGAAAATTCATCTAGACAAGTGCCGTAATTAACCAATCAGAACTGAGTATTCAACGAAGCCATATAATAAATAATAACAAGGTTGGACAGTACATACTTAATGGATTGCATATATTTTTATAAATCAACAACACTAATCATAATGTTTAACGCAAAAGACAAAACAAAGACAAAAGTATTCAGACACACCCCTTGGAAAAATCAACCATCCAGCCATGAAATGTGGAAACATTTTGGGGAAGGCATCTTTGTTCCAGGATGAATGCACAGAGCACAACATCAGTTTCTCTACATTTAATAAAGTGGCGAAATTTTTGCACACTCCAAAATTTTCTTCTCTGGGTGTCCAAATACTTTTCGCTATGTATTGTATTCATGACACCGAGTTGCGTTGTACAATATTGCTCAGCTCTGAATAAATCACTTCAATAGATTTTATGTCACAAACCTTTGCTTCCCAAAAACGTGGGAGAACTGTTTAGGAAATCCCCAATTTTCTGGAATTTTCCCTCCTTCTTTCCCCGCAGACTCGATTGGGAATTATGGGAACTCTTTACCGTCAGTCCAGGCGAGAGCTGGGACAGGTGAGGTGCAGGTTATTAAAAGAAAGCTACTTCAAATCAGCTAAAACATTTGGTGTAACGTTAATGACACACAGACAAAGCCATTAACGTGACATCACGTAGGGACATTTAGAACATTTTCAACCGTGTGAACATTTTTGGGAACCATGTTACTGAGCACCACTGTTTCTTTGGACACCGTCCCGGTTCTACAACAGAACACTGCTCTTATTATTTATTAATCTTACAGTTCAGGAAAAAGAGATCCAGGACATTTGTGATCAGTGGTCAGGTGTTGCATTTTAAGCAGCTCTGCTCACACACACCTTCAAACCGAACACAAACACAAGAAAACTAGCCGAATTCATTATTTGTTTCCCTCACCTCCTCCTCCTGATGAGCAGGGAGACCGGGAGCTTTCTTGCACCTCATGTTCCGCTTGTTCTCCGTGTCTACTCCGTCCTGCTCCACAGAGAGAGCAAACGAAAAAGATGGAAGAGAAAAATAAATTAAAGGAGCACAGCTAATATTATTAGGTTAGGAAATGGTTGCAAGTATGTGAGGAATTAGTAGAATGGATATAAATGAGATGATGACTTCACAGCAGCATTTTATAACCCTTGAATAAAAAAAAAAATACACCAGAAATGTCCCGGGATTAGAGATAATGATACTTCATCTGGTATTATGGGTCATAGATTGTAATTAATGCAGGTAAATTAGACCTGAAACTAAAAGACAGGGTTCACAAGGACCTTAAAAAATGATGATCCCAGTTAGAAAAAGGCCCAGAGGAATTGTTCAAGGAATTAAATGAGGAGCATAATGATAATGATGATGGAGTGATTGATGAATTACAGGGTGGAACATGTTTTGGGACGTGATGTTCTCTGAGTGCACAGCGGTTTGCAAGATGGACTACATTTTACAATATTTTTTTAAGATAAAGAAATATTTAACTACGAGTAGGCATACAGTAACTTTTTATGCACACCCTTGAAAAATGGCACTGCATTTAAAAGAAAATAAAAATAAATAGCACTAAACAACATTTCTTTAAAATGATATCGGCAATAAAGCTGTCCTTCACCCATAAATGTGGTACAGGGTATTCAAGCTGAAATTCAATACATTTATTAGCTACATCAATAACATTTATCATACAGACTGAGCTGTAGGTTGTTGTTTATTGCATCAGCTCCACTTACCATATAGATGGACTTTGTATTCCATCTGTTTCTCTACATACTTTTTAAGTTTCGTTATGCTGTCCTTTAAAGATCATGATTTCTGAAGTGCAGGTATTATTTATGTATTCGATTCGTCAGCACAGTATTCGGTAACTGATAATATATATATAAATTAAGTTTCTGCTACATTTCCAACATATCCCCCCTTTAACTCTTTACCTGAATATCTTAAAGCACAAATTTGACCTTTCTTTGCTTCAAGCTGCTTATTTAATTACATTAATTTTCAGATTGAACTCCATTGATTGAGACAAAAAGGGCAGTTTTATCAACCTTTACTTTAATGAAGAAACAGCTCAAACCTTCAGAATAGAATGCAATATAAAAGGTAAGAGAAAAGCTTTTTATAGACGACTTATTAATAGATGTTATTTCCACTAGCTGTGTGTCCCCATGCTAATTAGTGGAGCGCGCAAGGATTAGTAAAAGGAGTTTCTATTTTAGATTAAAATCATAAAAACATCTTGAAAGCCGCCGTGCACCTCAGAACAAATCGCCGCAGGGACCGTTGTTAAGCCAATTGGATACCTGAGGAGCGACGCCGGCTCTCGCTCTGCTCTTTCTGCCGCCGCCTCTCTTCGTGAGGGACACAAAACACACAAATCACACACTGTGATCCACTTTATTGGTTGCCCAGGAGACCACGTTGTGGAGGAGGGGTGCGATCACACAAAATCTGATAAAGCACTTCACTCCCACAACAAGAATCAGAACAGATGTAACAAAATAATAACTTTATAATGAATTCCTGATCACCAGTCTGCCTACGTGAGACAGATAATCAGATTTAAGGGCCGGTGCTGTCTGCTCTTATCTGATGACTAGAAGACGGACACGAGCGGAGAGTCGAGACGAAATGAACGGAAGAAAGCAAATGTTAAGTATATGTTATATTAATATAACACACTGTGAAATGAATCAGTGGTATATTAAAAGTCATTTTTATAAACAGTCCTAAATATGATTTTCGATCAGATTTGTTGGTATAGCATGCTTTATTCATCTTACTCACACACACACATGACCTCAAGTGTGTGTGCGTATGTATGTACACATACATACACACACACACACACACATGTGACCTTATCCTGTCCAGCTCATCACTATTCTAGTAGGCACTGTGTGTGTGTGTGTGCACACATGCCTAAGTGAGTAACTGTGTGTGTGAGTGAGTGAGTGAGAGAGCAAGAGAGAGACAAACTGCACGCATTAGTGTGTGTTCCATCATCCTGTCTATCTCACTGCTCTTTTCTCCTTCATGTGTCTGATGAATGTGTGTGTGTGTGTATGTGTATATATACACACACAGGTTTACCATTAAAATCTTTCTGGGAAAGCCACACAAAGTGTGTGTGTGTGTGTGTGTATATATATATGGATATAGGGGCAAAACATTTACTTAAAAAATAAATATGACTTTAAATTAAGGTTAGATTAAGTGTTAACCTAAGAATAGGTCACTTTTAATTAAATATATAACATGTGATGCATTAAAACTGCATTAAAAATTTAGATGCATTAAAAATGTGTGAGTATGTTTGTGTTTTTGTGTTCCTACCCGGTCCACTTCGCTGCTCTTCCTCTTGCGCGCGCTGTGTGTCATGTTCACGGTGATGGGCGACTGGTCTCCAGGTCGTTTTAATCTGAAGCGCTCTGGGTGGAGGGAGCTGAATGAAATCTCCAGCTCTGGTCGCGGGAAACGTGAACAGCGACCCGTTTCTGTAGAGATTACTGATGAATCCAGCACAGAGGAACCACTGCCACATGAACCCTGATGAAAAAAAACAAAACAAAAAAAAAAAAAAACTATTAACACCACACACTTACAATACTGTCAGAATCCTAATGATGGCAGAAACAGTAAATGTATAAAGAACATGTTCCTGGAGATGATGAACTAGCTCAGTGGTTACGGTGTCATTCCGTAGTCCATGTTTTTCTTATATTTGGTGTCGAATTCAGGTTTTAATGCAGAAATAAATGAAGGTTTAAGATTCCCGGTCACACTAAAGTGCCCTTGGGCAAGGAACCTAACCCCAATAGCTGTCTGAGCACCGTGTACAGGGCTGCCCACCACTCCAGGCGCGTGCGTTCACTTCACTCAGTGTGTGTTTCACTAATTCCTCTATGTATAAGTACAGTAAGCAAAATGGATCACTTTTTAAAAATATTTTAGCAAGTAAATTAATGCTACCAAATTAATATCAAGGTGGAAGGTGGGGCTTCAATGCACAGTTGAAAACAAGAGATATATTCATTCATTCATTATCTCCACTTTATCCTCTATTAGGGTCGTGGTGGGGTTCCCCATGCCCATCCAGGGGAGAACGTCTCAGGCGCTGGGCAGATAGACCCAGGACAGGGCGCCAATCCATCGCTGGGCACACACTCACTCACACATACACACTCTATATGGGGCAATTTGGAGAACTCAATTAACTTGATCCATGTTTTTGGACTGTGGGAGGAAACCGGAGAACCCGGAGGAAACCCACGCGGACGCGGGGAGAACATGGAAACTCCACCCAGATGGGGATTCGAACCGGGAATCCCTAACGCTGAGAGGCGAACGTGCCAACCACTAAGCCACCACAAGAGATATAGTTATATAAAAACATTTTGGCCACAAAACCAATCGAAGCTCTTAGTGGTGGAAAAAAAAGTGTTCACCTGACTGGAGACCGACGCTCTGGTTCTGGACTTTAGTGGTCGCTCTGTTACTGTATCGTCCTCCAACACGGTCTAACACAAACAAAACCATGGGTTAACCAGAGACTGACTACTAAAGTCCCAGCCGTGTGTGTGCGTGTGTGTGTGTGAGTCTGACCTGTGTTTGTGAATCTCGGGTAGAGGTTTGTGTGTTCACCGTCTTTTGAATCTGCTTTTCCAGTTGTTGAATTTCAACCTCTTTCTCCTTCAGTAAAGCCTGAATATTCTCGACTTCATCAACCACCTGAATGCAGGACAAACAGATGTTTTTGAAAACTGCAGATGTGTCTGAGGTTCATCTCAGGACAACGGTTAATAGATGTATTAAACTTAACACAGGTGAAACGTTTTCAAACATTTTATATCTTCAGTAAGAAAAGCAACATATAAAAATAACATCTTAATAAGTTATGACTTCTTGATGGTGCAACCCAGCAGAGAGAGCCACACAGTGAACAGTCCTTCACTCTACCGACCTCTGGTGGCTGTTCTGCAGTACTGCACTTCAGATCAGCGATCTGCTTGTCTCTCTCAGCGATGGTGCAGAGCAGTTTTTTGAGCTGAAATTCCAGAGCAGAGACAAGCGTGTCCCTCTCCTTTCTCCATCCCTCCATCTCCTGCTCGCGCTCCGCCAGACGAGCCTTAAGTGACTCCTGATCCAGAAACCCAACACAATACAATTAGATTTGCATTAACGTTAGAAGAATGGAGTCAGATGTGTGCTTACCATCTCTGCATGCTGGCGAGCATGTTTCTCTCGGTCCTCAGCGTAGCGTCTCATGTCCTGGTTCCGTCTCTCCTCTGCATCTTTTGCCTGAGTGATCAGAACCAGCTTCTCCTCCAGCCACTTCCTGCGCTCGACCTGATGCTTCTCACCGGCAATCTACACACACGGAACCCTGACTTATATTCTCATCTTATTATTCATTCATCCATTATCTTCCACTTTATCCTCTATTAGGGTTACGGGGTGAAGGGTTCCCCATGCCCATCCAGGGAAGAATGTTTCGGGCGCTGGGCAGATACACCCAGGACAGGGGGGCAATCTATCGCTGAGCACACACTCACACAGACACGCACACATAAACACTCTATATGGGGCGATTTGGAGAACTCAATTGACTTGATCCATGTTTTTGGACTGTGGGAGGAAACCGGAGAACCCGGAGGAAACCCACGCGGACACAGGGAGAACATGGAAACTCCACCCAGATGGGGATTCGAACTGGGAATCCCTAGAGCTGAGAGGAGAACATGCTAAACCACTAAGCCACCGTCCTGTCCCTCATCTCATTATCTTCAACTTATTCCTATACTAGGGAGAAGGGGGGGGGGTCACTATGCCCATCCAGGGGAGAATGTTCCAGGACACCAATCCATCGCTGGGCAGACATTTAGACAGACAGACAGAGACACACATCCACATACTATATGGGGGCAATTTAGTGCAGCCAATTTATCTTACATTTACATTTGGTCATTTATTGGGCGCTTTTAGCCAAAGCGACTTACAAGGTGAGCACAGGGTTCATCACAACATCCCTGGAGCAATGAGGGTTAAGGGTCTTGCTCAAGGACCCACACTGGTAACATCAGTGGACCTGGGATTTGAACCCCCAACCTTCAGATTGACAGCCCAATGCCCTAACCACTGAGCTTCCACTCCCACTCTTGAACCTTGAAAGCTTGAACCTCCACCCAGATTGAGATTCGAATCTGGATCCAAAAATGGATTCGTCAAGGAAAATAAATGCAGTGGACAAAAACCTAAAATGGTTGTGGGTGGGGCAGGTGGGCGTGCCAGGGAGGTAATGCTGAAATCTCACCTTTAGGTCTTCTTGCGCCTGTGCAGCGGCCTCTTGAGCCCGTGTGACATCACCACCCAGTGGCTGCTGATACTGAACGGCGTGCTTGATGTCTTGTTTTAGGAGCATCGCTTTAAGGTTTTCCAGTTCTGAACACAATGGATGCAGCACCACCACCGTCAGTTACACAGAACCTGTAGTTTAACTCATCATCATAACCCCCCCCCCCCCCCCAGAATAAATCCAACACAACGCTTCTACGGT
Organism: Corydoras sp. C115; assembly: GCA_019802505.1. Lineage (NCBI taxonomy): Eukaryota > Metazoa > Chordata > Actinopteri > Siluriformes > Callichthyidae > Corydoras > Corydoras sp. C115. The sequence goes on along the minus strand of JAFMOC010000172.1, from coordinate 213,487 downwards.
TTACCTTGACCGAGCTGCTGAACCTGAGCGTCTCTGTTCTCCAGCTCCACGTCCATCTGACTCTGAGTCTCCTCCTGCTCGCTGAGCACCAAGCGCATCTCCTCGATCACACCCTGCTGCTCCTGCAGATCTACACAGGGATGCATTCAATTCTCCTCCTTACAGAAATGTAATTCTTACCTTAAACTCTGACGACGGTGCTGTACCTTTAAGAGCTTTCTCGTAAAGCTGAGTGTTATTGTCTCTCTTGGAATCAGAAGAACGCTGCACACAAGAACGAAAATAAACTCATTATGCCCAAACAAATTATTCTGATTGGACAATTACAGCCTTTAGGGTTCTTGGGTTCTGTACACAATGCGTTCACATTTAGCAGACGCTTTTATCCAAAGCGACTTACAAGAACTTAACATTACCAGCTGCCTCAAGCCTTTCTAATTATATAATTACAGAAATGATGAAATGTACAATTGGTACTTGAAGCATGCTTCATACTGCCATGCAAAATAATGAATTAAACATGTTTAATGTTACGCTTTATTTATCCGTGTCTTAATCAGACTGAATTTAAAAGGTCACACTTTAAATAGCATTCAATTGAAGGTGTTTTAACCCCTAATCCTCATACAGGTTTGGGACCTTACTGCATCAGATTTAAGTCTGAACTGATTTGTGGTGATGTCAGTAAGACAAGCTTTTTGTTATAAGAACAGATAGAAGGCTGTAATAGACATTTGTTATAAAAAGTGACATATCTCACTTCGCCGTATGCTTGTAGCGCAGTTGGAATTTTATCTGCATGACTGATATAATTAAAGATAACAGTATGAGTAAAGAGAGAACGGGGATGAGCTCTTACTCTCTTGAGCTGCTGGATGGTGCGATCTCTGTTCGACAGTTCATTCTGTAGCTGAGATTTCATCTTCTCCACGTCACTTAGTTTCTGCTTCAGGGACTTTTCGGCGTCGCGCAGGGAGCAGATCTGCCCGCATCACAAGTCACGGAAAACGACCGAAATATGCAGATTAATAACCTTCTCATAATATTTAGATCACATATGAGAGACTTGCAAACGAGAGGAAACCACGAGTTAGTCGTTAAGGAAATGAGTCAGAGAGTCAGGATGGGTAGCCTCTCATCCCCACCTCTCACCCTAAGTACAGGTGTCCCCCAGGGTTGTGTTCTTTCACCATGGCTCTTTTCACTTTACACAAACTCCCTCACATCCACTCAGAGTTCAGTCTCTATCCTTAAATATGCGGACGATACAACAATAATTGGACTCATTACCAACAATAACGAATATCATTATCGTGAACAGGTCACCCAAGCAGTCACTTGGTGCCAAAACAACAACCTACAGCTTAAAACATCAAAAACACAGGAACTAATAGTCGACTTCTCACGCTCACCTACTTACAAAACATCCATCCTCATCTCCACTCAGCCTATTACCATCACAGACTCATTCAAATTCCTCGTTACATACATCAGCAGTACACTCAAATGGAGACAGCATTCACACCAAATATACAGAAAAGCCAATAAAAGACTATTTTTCCTCAGACAACTGAAAACATTTAGAGTCAGGCCAGACATCCTCCTTCAGTTCTACACAGCAATCATTCAAATCATACTTACCTCATCCATAATAGTCTGGTACGGAAATCTGGATAGCTCTTCACAAAAAAAAAAACGCATAATAGATAAATCATCCAAAATCACAGGCCACACCCTCCCATCCATAGACACACTATCAAAAACGCATCATACAACGAGTAAAAAAAGATCACCTCAGACCCTTCTCACCCTGCATATCACTTGTTCACACGCATGTCTTCTGGAAGAAGCTACAGGTCCCCACCAACAAAATCAGTCAGACTCAAAAATTGTTTCTTTCCAACTGCTGTACGGTCACTAAATCAATGTATGATTTGAAAATTTTTGTCTTTCTATGTCTATATATTGTATTTGTATTTATGCATTTGTTTTTGACACAGAGATGTGAGTATGTTATGCCGTACCGGAAGCAGATTCCACCAATTTGTTGTGCGGTCATTAATTAATAAATTACAATTACAATATATAACACTGTCTAAACCAGCAGGGGTTAAAATGCAGCATAGAGCAGAGAACAGTGTGACTGTGCAGTTAGTCAGAACACGATCCGTTCTCTACAAGCGTAGCAGGTGGCATTGGCAGCTCCACCCACCTCATTTCGTACGTCTCAGACCGAAGGCCGGGTCAATTTTGGCCACGTCCTTACCTCCCTCTGCACCTGCTGGATTTGCTTCTTTGAATCGGTGAGTTTTTCTCGCAGGTCTGCCGACTCGTCGTCCCGTCTCTGCGCGTCCAGAGCGAGAGTCTTCATCTTCTCACAGCTGGACTTGGCCTCGTCCTTCAGCCTGAAACGCCGGAGCTTCGATTTATTCAACGGAACGTCAACCGAAAACCCCTCACGCACCGGTTAAAACTCACCTGCCGATCTCAGCCCGCATATTTTTAAGCTCCGCATCTTTCTGAGCGATGGCCTCTTCGGCAACAGCCAGCAGCTCCCGTCTCCTCTCCACCTCCCTCATTCGGGTCTCCTGCGTTTCCTTTTGAAGTGCAGCAAGCTCGGCCTCCTTCTCGGCTAATTCTGCGCTCTTATCGGACGCGCTGGACTTGCCACCTTCCACCTGAGATGCAGACACCTCTCGCGCCGCCTTCTCATCCTCGAAATTCTTGATTGCTGCTTTTAGAGATGCAACCTCATCCCGGAGAGCCATGTTCACTTTTTGAAGGGCATCATACCGACTTCTGTTCTCGGCCAGTTCTTGTTCCGCGATCTTCAGTTCGTCCGACTGGAGTTCTGGAACATCAGACACGTTCTTCACGTCACTCTTTTCAGATTGAAGTTCCAGAGCCACTTTCAAACTGCTGCAGTGACTCTCAGCAACGCCGAGTTTGTTCTCCATGGCGTTCAGTTTGCTCAGCATGATCAGAAACTGTCGGTGCTGCTTCATCATCATGGCCCGCTGGGTCTCCTGCAGCGTTTCGCTGCACAATTGCTTCTCTTCTTCCAGCTGGGACTTTAGCTCCTGAACAGAGAACTGCAGAGTCTGACGTTCTCGCCGCAGATCCGCGATCTGCTCATCCTTTCGGCTCAGTTCGGACCGATGGTGCTCTTGGAGCTGAGCTTTGAGTTTGCTCATAGGCGAGTCTGCATCACACGCAGTGGGTTCTGGGAGAGCAGAGTTCTCCAGCATGCCTATGTTTAATGTGTTTATCATTATTTAAATTTACATCGACATCAATAACATATAGGACAAAATAGGCCAGAGAGAGAAGAGACAGAAGTAACTGAATAAAAAGGAGAACGATTAATTAAATTAATTTAGGACAAGTGCAAAATGAAAAGGATTTAAGACTTAACAGATTTAAGGAGGCCAGAACACAGAGGAAACAACGAGTAAGAAACAAGATGCATAAAATTGTGAAATAAATTAGGGGAAAAAAAATGTTTCAGGAGCATTGCACAGAAAGTAAGTGACCCCCCCCCCAGGAAAAAAATAATTAACAAAATTAAAATGCTGACCTTTGACCCCAGGCAAACAGTCTCCTGCAGAGGTGGAGCCCTCCAATGTCACTATAAAGGCAAGAAAATATATTAAAATTCTTTATTATGGCATTAATATCAAAATGGCACCAACTAACCTCTGACCTCATTCATTACATATTACAGAGCGTACAGCATTCACTGTTTATTCTCTTTATGGCCTCATGAATATTTAAATGACCTGTCGGCAAATACATACAAATAAATATAGTCGACTCTCCAGATTAAAGTCTGTTTAAATGAGAGATGTTGAAGTGAACGCAGATGTAATGCTGTTATTTCCAGCAGTGTAAATATAAAACAATAACGGGTTGCCTCAGTCCACATTTTTTAAAAAATATTTAATGCCGTCAGTTAGCAAACTACATCCCATAATATACAAGATAAAATTCTCTTTATTCACTTAAACACATTAAAGATAAATACATTTGATGAAGAGCACGAATCTGAACGGAGCGGATGCTACTTCTTCACCGATGAGAGACGTTTTCTGGCGTGGAGGACGCGCCGACCCTTCGCCCGATTCTCTTTTCCCGCCGCTCTTGTGGTGACAGATGGTGGTAGGCATCTGTTGGCAAATGCGGCGGAGCCGTTACCTTTCTTGGTCGGGGGCTGCTCGTGAAGTTCGTCGGGCTGGGCCTTTTCAGGCCTCCTCTTTCGGGTTTCCTGCGCTCGGCTTTGTGAGCATGTGCAGTTGTTCTTCAGTTGGAGCTCCTTGATGAGGGAGTTCTGCGAGAGACAGAGATGGGTTCAGAGTTAACGCCGCAGCAGTAACTTTAAAGAGCCTAATATTGGTAATGTTCATGATAGAGGACTTTACATTTTCATAAATTGTGTTCTAAATTCATTCATTCATTATCTTCCGCTTTGTCCTATATTAGGGTTGCGGGGGGGGGGGTCCCCCATGCCCATCCAGGGGAGAACGTTTCGGGCGCTGGGCAGACACACCCAGAACAGGGTGCCAATCTATCGCTGGGCACACTCACTCACACACAAACACACTCTATATGGGGCAATTTGGAGAACTCAATTGACTTGATCCATGTTTTTGGACTGTGGGAGGAAAACCGGAGAACCCGGAGGAAACCCATGCGGACACGGGGAGAACATGGAAACTCCACCCAGATGGGGATTCGAACCGGGAATCCCTAGCGCTGAGAGGAGAACGTGCTAAACCACTAAGCCACCTGTTATCTAAATTCATTTTCAGTATTTAATAACAAATACAAAAACTTGAGAAGCATTACGAGTTACAGAATCATTAAATGACACTTACATTTTTAGCGTTTTCATCTATAGCTTGATCCAGCGCTGACTGCACCTTTGTGATCATGTCATCCTTCTCCACACACAGCGTCATCAAATCACTCAGTTTCTGCTCACGGCTCTGCAGACACTATACACACACACACACACGAACAATTAAAATCTGTGTTTAAAATGTCAGTAATAAAATTATAGATGTATAGATCAGAGTATCATGTTCAGGATAACAGGAGAAACTAAAGTCCATAACAGCACTCTGCACATTTACATCCTGGAGCATTTCGGTATCTTAATTAATCACAATCATGTTTTTAATCCATGACGATAAATTAAAGTCCCTGAAAACCACCTGCCCTCCAGCTCGTCATTCCTGCCTGGCAATCAACCCACAAACCCAGGACCCGCTAACAGTAAGACAATCAGGAAAAACTTTGACATCTTAAAAACTTGGCAGGAATAATTTAAAAGGTTTTGTCCATCATGACAATAGTGGACGTTGACAACACATGAGGAAGATTCTGTTTTATCCCCAAAATGAGATGCAAATTTGCATTTAGGACTCTTTTTTTTCATTTAAAGTTAATGGATTTGTTAGAAAACACTGTAAGACACTTTGCTGTGGTTCATATTTACCTTTCTGATGTCCTCCAGTTCCTGCGCAAGACCGTTCTGAACTTCCAAATCTAAAACAAATAAAATATAATTGTTTAATAGCTTACGGACATCGAAAAGTTGCACGATATTGGTACTGCGACAGCAATTTCCATCCAGGGATTAATAAAGTATGCTGATATATTTTTATATATTTGAACCTAAATCACATTAAAGATTAAAATGTTTTAAAAACACACTTTACACTCTGCCTCTGATACAGTCAGTTAGTGCATGTCTAACAGAAGGCTGCTATTGCAGAGACAGTTTTAGTATCTGGTTAGAGTTTCTGTGCTGCATCACTAAAACATCATGCTTACCCTGAGTTTTCTGTGCAAGCTGCTTCTCAGTTTCACCGAGCTGCTCAGTTAGCTCCCAGACCTTCTTCTCAAGAGCACTCAAAGCTTGGGGATCCGTGGTCACCAGACATGACTGCGCAGCTTCAGCATCCTCTTTGATCCCAGCCAGATCGCTGCACATGCTGTCGATCATCCTGCCCAGGGACTCACCCTCCTGTTTAAAAAAATAATAATTATTATTAATCAGTGCAGCATATTTCACACTAAAGCAGCAACTTTCACACGAAAAATAAAATAATAAGAAATCCAATATAAAGCCTATTGAGTCCAGTAATGGTGTGAAACCTGGGGTTTATCTCCTTCTTCTCCACTTTGATTCTCAGATGATGTTCTTCCCACTAACTGTTTAAAGATCTCCAGTCGGCGCTCGCTTCTTTCCTCAATCAGCTCTCGCTCTTTGGAAATGCGCTCACTAGATTTGGAAGAAGACGCAAAGAAACGAATTAAGTGCAAACACAAAAAGTACAGTTCTTACAACTAATTTTAGGTTGAGGAGTCCTTTTATCATCATTTTACTGTATAATACAAAGACTGAAAACGTAATATTTAATAAATCTGGGTGTTTTTCAGACCCACCTATAATCAGCCTGCATCTGGGAGAAGAGATCCGAGAACTCTTTAGTCACTTCCTCTCTGATTCGGCCCTCGATCGCGACCGTCTCGGCGCGGGCCATCCTCAGCTGCTCCTGCAGCTGTTCCAGTAACAGAAGCTGGTTCTGAAACACACACAAGCATTCAATTTTTAAAGAAAGTCAAGTTAGGTTAGGTTAAAATAACACAACTCTGAGTGCTTTACATTCGTATCAATGCGTGATACACAATACATTATTTTCCCAGTGTTTTTTTTATAAACCGTGTTCTGTAATTTGGCCACTAGGTGACAGTTTTTGATAAGAGAACCCAGAAAACTGTTACTCCTATTATATGATCATGTTTAATTGAATCAACTCACTTCATAAACATCTTTATCCAGCAGAACAGTCTCCTTTCCATCATCATCATCATCCTGCAGCGTGTCCTCCAAAACACTCTCCTCCTCATCATCATCAAGAACCTCGTCCTCCTGCACGTTCCCCAGAATCTGCTCCCAGTTCAGAGTGGAGCGACGGCCTTCCTGTTGAGTCGCCTTGTTAATGATGAAAGACACTTCCCTGGCACTCCTGTTCACCACCAGCGGGAGTGCAGAGGGAATGCTGAGGACAACCACCTTAAGGAAACATTAGAAACACCTGGTTTCACACAGCTCTCATTTTCATTCATCTCTCTGGTGGACAAACTATGCAACTACAATGTATAATGGAGGTTTTACATATGAAGTCCCTTATAGGCTTCATGCGAACAGGTTGTGGACTCCACCCACCTTCTGTGCTACGGCGGAGAACTTTAATACGTTAAGCGTCTCGTCGTACACGGAGGAACACTGATTTATGTTAACGATCATGGCGGCCTTTCCCCGACCGGTGAAGTAACCCTGCAGGTAGTGAGTGAGTTTACTCTCTCTGAATGGAACATGATGCCTGTAAAGAAACCAACAGAACAAGTATAAGAAATTATAATGCTCTGAAGTCCATTGTGAAGCACAGGGAGGGATTTGAATTAGGCGCAGTTAGATAAACGGATTACACTATAATTTAAAGAAGTTTTGCAGAGTGTTAATACCTGGCCTGCTGGTTTCCTCTGAGGGCGTTGATGCATTTCCCCAGACTGAGCAGAGAGGTGTTGATGTTTCCTGCTTCTTTCAGACGATCACCATTAGTCTGAGACTTTCCACATCGCTCCGATCCCGCCAGGTCACATAAGGACAACCTGAAGAGCAAACCAACGCAATTGCATTAAAAACTGTGAGTCCAAAAAGAAAGAAAATAAATAGGTCAGGTTTGGTGTCAATGCCGAGGCCGTGTCAGTGGATGGCTGCTTACTCGCTGACCGACTGTACTTGAAGTGTTCGTACATCTTCAATCCGCAAAATCCGTACTGAGAAGATGCTGTGGCTGTAACAACAAAAGAAACTATTTAAATTCTGGTAAAATTATGGCAAATTTAAACAAACATAAAATCCATGTTTAGATGATCAATAATTTTGTGCATGTGAACTATTCTGGTTTACATGCTGCATCATGAAGTCATTACTATATCTTTAAAAAAAAAAAAAAAAAAAAAAAAAAAAAAAATAATAATAAAATAATAAAATAATAATATAATAATAATAAATAATAATAAATATATATATATATATATATATATATATATATATATATATATATATATATATATATATATATACCTCCCCTCCCCACAATCCAATACAACATTATTATTAAGTAAAGATATCACTGTCCAAAACAATCAAGCGATAGCAAATAAATCAGGGTTCGAACCTCCTGCTGGAGAGATGGTTGAGCTTTGTGGAGGAAATGCTCTGGTTTTTTTTGCCCAGCTTCATTACTCTAAAAGCTTCATCAGCACTGTTTACCTGAACCCAGCGCAGATCTGCAAAACACACACACACACACATTTTAAAGTATTATGATCATTATCTAAATCATTAAAACGATCAGGGTATAATTTTATTGACTAAAAACAGCCAATTTCCTGAAACCTGGTAATGCACATGCTAAGGACAGTACAGGTCTACAGACTGGTGGTTGGAGACTGATAAACCATAACCTTGATTTTCTAAAAAGTGTGTTCTAAAAAGATGTTTTCTAAAAAAGTTTTCTAAAAAGCAGTTCTATTGATACATTTTTAATAAAATATAAGAGGAATAATTTAAAACACATCACTTCACTGTAATTATTAAAGTTGAGAGTTTTAAAACACAATGACAAATTCTAAGGTGAACAGACCAACATTAATTTAAACACTGATACTTATTGAAATGAAAACACTGGTAATGTTTACCTTTGATAAATGAATTTCCCTTGGCGTCCTGGCAGAGGCGCAGGTTGGTGCGTCGCACCGCATTGCTATTCGGCTGCTCGAGTAAATCGTGAATGTTCTCGTTATAGATCTCGCAAAAGGAAACCCAGACGGAGAACTTTGTATCAGGATTCATGTCGAAACTGATGCTCCGCTCATCTAACGACAGGATCGAATCGGTCGAGTCTGAACCTAAGGGTTAATAGGAGGGTGGGGGGGGGAATTAATAACTAAATAAATAAATAAAAATAATAAAATAGACTGCATTTTAGGAAGCTGCTCCTCATGTGGAAGGATCTTGTTTTACTCCTGTCAGTTCTCATATGCCATATCCATTGTTATTATCTGGATTAGAATTACAACATATTCACCTTCAGATCTGGAACCTGACAGGCTTGTCTGTAGGTCACTCTGGAAAAAAAAAAACGAAAATGCTGTTGAGAATCAACACTGCCACCTGCTGGCTGAAGTAAAGTTTTATTAAAAGACAATCTTTTAGTCGGTGACACAATGATGAGCAGAGCACTTCAGATAAGCCAGACCTGCTTGAGGAGCCTGAGAAGATTGCGCTTGCTGAGGTTCTCCTCCACTTGCTGCTCTTTGGTGAGCCTTAGAACATCCTGACATCTGTGAGGCTTTACGGTCATCTGTGTGTAGACCTGACCCTCCAGACTGCCGAAGATCATGTTTAAGGAGCGCGGCAGAATCCCGATGTCATGTTCTGGACCTGATGTCACAAACAGAACTAGAATTAGAACACCTTTTTATAGCTCGCTGTCAAAAGGACAATATTAATATAAATCTGGACAAACCTAAAAACGTGAAGGTCTTTCCTGCGTTTGTGACGCCGTACGTAAACACCAACGAATTCCGTCCTTCAAGCACATCCTTAACCATTCCCCGCACCGTACTGTCGAATAGGTCTCTCTGTGACGTCTCCGGACTGAAGACCTGACCAAACGACATATGATTTTAATAAAGAAAGGGTGGCCATCGTAAACTGCATAACAAATCAACTGCAGTGTCTGATTATAGGGTTGAGGAGTAAGCAGTAAACCATAATGTTTTAGCAATATTGGTGATGTCATCATGGTCATGTCTCCGCTGTATGTTTGTACCTGAGAGAACTGAAAGCGCTGTGCAGTCTGAAGAACAGATTTATCACTCTGCCTGGTGGATAGAGACGGCCTGGGGGCTTTGAGGAGCACGGTGTCCGGAGGTTGGATGGTAACACAGCCCTTTAGTAAGAAAACATAAATACAGGGTTTATTTCGCTGCTTTGGGTACTTTAGTAAAAAAAAAAAAAAAAATTGCATAATGCTTATTCACATCTCAAAATACTTTATATAACTTTACCCACATCTCGCTAATAACACTCCGCCATAAGAAGAATCACAGATTAAAAACTGAACTGCCCAAATACTGACCATAATCCCCACATAGCATACAAGCACCACTAAAACTCACCTGTGATTCTCCATGATCGACTTCAGTCTGGGAAAAAGGTCGAATCCGGAGGTACACCTGCAAAAATTGCTTTTCCACACAATTCGAGTCCTGCACACACACACACACAAAAAAAAAAAAAGGTTTCTGCTTAAATTTTTTAATATTTAACTAGAAGGTAAAATGCTTTTAAAGTTTAAACTGCTTAGATTAAAATATGTATAACCTGCACAAATACTTTACTTAACATAAATAAAAACTCAATACGTCTCCTTTAAATGATTTAATCATGAAGAAAGGTCAGAGAAAGCTGCAGCCAGAACACTGTTGGTTTCTTGATTGGTTTCGGGGAAAGGGGTGCATGCCAAGTGTGAGGGACTGGTTTCAGTTTCAGCCCAAACGCAAATGTAGGTTATTTACACGAGCATCATGGGCGTTACCTGAGCATCGACCGCTTCTGTCAAATTGAAGTTGAGTTCCTTTCGTAGATCCTCCACATGGACGGTCTCGCTCTTGGCCACGTTATCATTTAAACATGATTCCATTATGGAGCTGGAAAAATAGAAAACACATCCGTTTGTGTTTGGATAATCAGGAGGTCCTGCCAAACTGCACACAGTGTGATTCATAAAACCAAGCAACAACGATGTCACTGACAGTTTATCACTCAGTGTACAAACAGTGGTCACGTTCCCACAGTTCTATAATTCACTTAAACACCTATAACTGAGGACTCCATTATATGGACAAAATATTATCCAGTATTAAGACAAGGTGGCTTAGTGGTTAGCACGGTCGCCTCTCAGTGTGTCTGGTTCAAATCCCAATCTGGGTGGAGTTTCCATGTTCTCCCCATGGGTTTCCTCCCACATGGATCAAGTCAATTGAGTTCTCCAAATTGCCCCATATAAAGTGTGTTTGAGTGAGTGAGTGAGTGTGTGTCCAGCGATGGATTGGCGTCCTGTCCTGGGTGTATCTGCCCAGCGCCTGAGACGTTCCCCCCTGGATGGGCATGGGGAACCCCACCGCGACCCCAATAGAGGATAAAGCGGATGATAATGAATGAATGAATTAAGACAATCAGTTAATGGAGGACCCGGAAGAAACCCACACGGACAAAGGGAGAACATGGAAACTCCAGCCAGATGGGGATTCGAACCGGGAATCCCTAGCGCTGAGAGGCGAACGCGCTAAACCACTAAGCCAATGTGCCGCCCGAGTAACAACATTCATTATCTCCCGCTTTATCCTCTATTAGGGTCGCGGTGGGGTTCCCCATGCCCATCCAGGGGAGAACGTCTCGGGCGCCGGGCAGATAGACCCAGGACAGGGTGCCAATCTATTGCTGGGAACACACTCACACATGCACACTCTATATGGGGCAATTTGGAGAATTCAATTGACTCGATCCATGTTTTTGGACCGTGGGAGGAAACCGGAGAACCCGGAGGAAACCCACGCAGACACGGGGAGAACATGGAAACTCCACCCAGATGGGGATTCGAACCGGGAATCCCTAGCGCTGAGATGCCAACGTGCTAACCATTAAGCCACCGTGCCGCCTATATGGGGCAATTTGGAGAATTCAATTGACTTGATCCATGTTTTTTTTTGGACCGTGGGAGGAAACCGGAGGAAACCCACGCGGACACGGGGAAAACATGGAAACTCCACCCAGATGGGGATTCGAACCGGGAATCCCTAGTGCTGAGAGGGGAACATGCTAAACCACTAAGCCACCGTGCCGCCCGAGTAACAACAATTACACAAATTAAGCTAGACATGTAAAAAAATAAAAAATAAATAAAAAACAGTATTTCAGATTTCAACAGCATTATGATCATTTTAAGGATTTAGTTTAAATCTTACAACCGTTTCTACCTTTTACCAACAACGCCTTTATCAGAACATGAACTCCGAAACATAAAGAAATCCAACTTAATTATTAAATCAGATTAGTTTGTTGGCTCATTAACGCTGTTTATAAAAAATGACGGTTGGAGACTCACCTGCTGGACGCTAAACACTGGATTAAAATACAGATTCAAACCAAATTAATACTATTTAAATCACTAAAAACACGTTTAAAAAAGCAGCTGTCATGTAGTTTTAATCAAGTCGCGAGGATTAAACTGCGTTTGAAAAACACGTCCACCGCTCCAGCGCGAGCAGCCGCCTGCTCTTCTGTTCAAATCAACCAATCAGAGCGCAAAACGTCACGGAAATAAACGGGTGTTTTTTTGAAATCGCACTTGCGCACACATTGCGCATTTCTGCCGTTTAAAACTATAGTGACTGTTGCGTTTTTCATGCGGCGAAAGAGTAAAAAGAACAGTCCACAGAGAAAAAGCACACAACTTTGATTTATTTTTTCTAATTTCTAACTTTTGGGAAAATTACAGCATTTTAAAACGTCTGTTACACGTTTCCAAATTAATAAAGCAATTTATCGTACAAATGTGGTCCATCGACTCTACTGTAATTAATTCATTCATTCATTCATTATCTCCCGCTTTATCCTCTATTAGGGTCGAGGTGAGGTTCCCCATGCCCATCCAGGGGAGAACGTTTTAGGCGCTGGGCAGATACACCCAGGACAGGGCGCCAATCCATCGCTGGACACTCACTCACTCACTCACTCACACACACTCTATATGGGGCAATTTGGAGAATTCAATTGACTTGATCCATGTTTTTGGACTGTGGGAGGAAACCGGAGAACCCGGAGGAAACCCACACGGACACGGGGAGAACATGGAAACTCCACCCCGATGGGGATTCGAACCGGGAATCCCAAGCGCTGAGAGGCGAACGTGCTAAACCACTAAGCCACCGTGCCACTGTAAATAATATTTTGCCGATTTAAACAATTTATATACTTCACGTGGTAGCACAGAAATTAACTTACTATTATTAGTTTAATTAATAAAAACAGCAGTTGTACTAGTTTTTTTCCTTTTATTTTTTTTTTCAAGTAGTTTTAGGTGTTTTAAGTAAGAACAAAGAAACACTATTGTTAAAACAAGAAAAAAAAAGTTTATTTAAAAATCATGTTATTACATAAGTGACATTAAACACAGATAAATGAATAAAATAAATTATCAATTACAAATTAAATATGTGGACACCTGTGCAGCACACCGGTATGACGTTTATAGATACCGCTTTTAAAACCAGGAGCATGGTGGTGCAGTAGCACCCCTCTGAAATTTTTATAGCCATCATGATGCGTCGGATTTTAATAGGAATTTTGGTTTTTGCTTGTGGGAATTCGTGACAATTTCATTAAAAGGAGTATTAGAGGTTTAAACAATTATGGTAAAGTGCGACACCCTAATGTGTCCTATGTCCTTGTAAAAGTTTCTGAACATACACTGAGCATCGACCAAACTTCAAACTTTAAAGAACAACCTAGTCTTCCTGAAAATTAAAAGCTTGTATTAATTTGGATCTTTAAACAAGTTGAACAAGCCAAAGGGTTGACCGATACTGTTATTATATTTTATACATTTTCATGAAAGTTGAAAATGTAAAATTTTCATGAAAGTTTATACTTTTTCATGAAAGGACCATTATGTAGAGCACAGAGATTGGCCATGTGTGGCCTGAGCAGGAATGGGCAGAAAGGTCCTGCAGTGCATTTGGTTTGTCTAAAATGCTTAGGATTATTGTATGGATCTGCATCACAACTGCAAAGTGATAAAGTCACCCTGGCTGTAAATTTGGAGACAAGTAAATGAACACAGTCAAAGTTAAGTTGTCACTGATTAATCATAAGTTAATAGTGCTCCCACTGAAACAGAGTATTTATAAACACAACGGATGCGATGGGACTTAATTCTCATGCCATTTTGACCCATATATGACAATAAATAAGACCCAAAGAAGTTTGGGAAGTTTTACAAGTTTCTTTGTAATGTCTTTCTAAAGGATTCACTGTTAAAAAAAAAAAAGAAAAGAAAAGAAAAGTTTGGCCCAAAAACTGAACAACAGGAGGGGTGTCCACATACTTTTGGCCATGTTGTGTAAAATTAATTATAGAGATTATCTTTATTTTCCGTCGCAGATCCTTGCCTCTTTCTCACAAACCATCAGCACATTCTGTATATCACTTCTTCTTTATACACACAATGACATTATTACCACTGCAAACTGAGCCATCAAAATTCCTGCAGCAGCAGAAGGTCGCTGGGATCCTGAATGCGTCAGTCTGCGGGTATGGTCACTCTGTAAAGTCGGGTATATTCACTGTGTACATCGCAATAAAGAAATTCCAGAATCATTTCTAAAAAAGACTTTCCACAAATCCTTTTGGTTTTCATGCACAGACCTCTTTTGGAATTAGAAATAGTTCATGATGAGAAAAACAATAAATAAATCCTGAATGCTTATTGCCAGCAGTAAGCATTCAAGTCATCAGTGCTCTCAATAACAAACCAAGTCAAATAAAATAAACCTCATCCTTTATCTGCATTCATCCATTAAACGGCAGTGCTGTTGGTCGCACCCTTTGTGCTTATTCTGTCAAGGCAGCTGTGGGCTCTTTATAGTTACACAAGATGTTTTTGGCACCATTCTGCCACACTGACAGACTCTCCATTGGTGTCTTCCCATTCTACACAGAAAAAATACACATCACATATTTGAATACATTTCAAAGCTGATCAGGCAGCTGACAAAATTTGATAAAGTTAGCTGGTTTACACTGAATGTTTTAAAGCATTGCTTATTTATGGGCTATTTAAAGTAGCTTTGATGAGTCACATGACATCACTGACAATGAAAAACCCATTTACTAAATTGCTGCTGAAGTATAAAGCTGTGTGGATATGGGAGAGAGGGGTAAATTCTGCAGAATTGGGGAAATGCTACACAAACACACACACACACACACACACACACACACACGTAAAGACTCTGAACTTATATGTACTCACGTTATTTTTGCTCCTTATGTTGGCCCCGTACATCAGCAGCAGTTTAATCATTTTGAATCTGTTTATCCTGACTGCATCGTGCAGCGGCGTGTCACCCTCCTGCACAGACAGAAAAAAACTTTCTTAAAACCTAGATTTAGAATAAGATTTATTGTCCATGTTTGTTCACATCCACAAAAAAAGTAAGTTTCTATAACATACTAATAACACACAAACAATTTACAGACAACACACAAGTTATACAGTTAATACTATATTAGTCTTTACAGTGGTCAGTGGTCTTACTCTGTCTTTAGCGTTGATGTCGGCTCCGCAGTGAATGAGATGTTCGGCACACTCATGATGTCCGGTCCGAACTGCAACGTGCAGGGGAGTGCTGAGCAACTGCAGATACAAAAATACATTTAAGTTGGTGCATTCAGAGCTGTAATAGTATTATCTAAATTATAGTGTTATTAACTTAATTATATTGTAATGCTGCCAAAAGGTCCCCATGTGCAACTATGTGAATTTTATTATGGAGATACACACCCATACACACAATGATGTATGAACCTTGTAAGAACCATGGATGTACATGGAATATATGCCTGTAATGGGCGGGAATGTCTAGTGACTGTGATTTGACACTGCTGGTTCATTACTAATGCCGGCCAACATCGTGTGGACTAAAGGCTACTCCTAAAGGAATACTTTTATTTTCCCTAGATATATCACAAAACATTTCATGTCCTTTTCTGCCTATATATTAAAAAACTCATATGGTCCACACGTGCACATACATTTGTCTGTATACTGTATCTGTATTCGAGTAAGCGGTATTACTTTGTCTCTGGCATTCAGTTTTCCTCCTTCATTAAGCAGAAGCTCCAGGGCAGGTTGACTGCCTCCTCGACATGCCCAGTGTACAGCTGTCGCATCCAGCTGCACACACACATAAACACATTCATCAGAATGAGAAAGTGAATAAGACCAAAGCGTGTGTGTGTGTGTGTGTGTGTGTGTGTGTGTGTGTGTGTGTGTGTGCGCGCTTACCTTATCCTTGTTCTCAATAGAAGCTCCAGCCTCCAGCAGTTTCTTCATGACTTCCAGATGACCTTGAAAACAGGCCTTATGCAGAGCAGAGCGCTTAAACTGAGAAAACAAGCAGAAATTTATTTCAAAACATGGATTAATCTACAGTTTAACTCTTTAAAAAGAGTATTATATAAATAAACATATGCATATATATATATATACATACATATATTTATATGACCAAACTGCAAATGTTTTTTTATGTGCTTACAGTGTACGAACTTTAATATGAACAAAGCATTAAAAATCTAGTTTTAATTAATCAGCCATTTGTTTATTCAAGTGACATCGCTTGGGGTGACACATTTCACAGTTTCTGTAACTGAACCTTGTATAAATTACACTTACATGATCAGAAGTGTTTGGGTCTCCACCTTCAGAGAGAAACTTCTCCACCAAGGCCAATTTATTCTCCTCCACAGCTTGGAGAAATGTGGCCTCGTCCACCGTGTCAGGCTGTGTGCATACAGACAAACACACAAACACACAAACCTTTTAATTTTAATTCTTTGGTCAGCATTATTCTCTATTAAATGATACAATTAACTAAAAAACTGAGCTGAATTCTTCATTGTCTTCTTACCAGGATCTCAGGTTCGGGTTCTTTCTTGACTTTCTGCTTCTTCCTCTCCTTCCTCCTCTGCCTCAGCTGTAGAATGTTATACAGATCGTCCACCGTCTCCAGCTTCAGATGTCCTGATCGGTCCACCTGACACCCAGAGAAAGAATACTCATGTTAACTGATAATCAAATAGTCAAAACCACAGTAATATAAAACATTGATGGATAGTAAACAGTGTGTGGTCCTACATTGAGTGTGGGGTTGTGCTTCGCATTCTGTGTGTCATTTCTCAGAAGTGTGTCATCCAGAACCCCGTCCTGCTTTTCCTGCGTGACGGTGGACTCATAATCTCCGGCTTGTACGTACACCTCCTTCCCCTCGCTCCTGCCCCCTGTTACCTGTGATAGATAACACAAGACCAGGGACATCTGTTCACATGCAAATCATTAAAAATCACATTCCTCCCTCTCTCTAAAATCAGATCTGGGCATTAGGGAAACATCCCACCCTTGGGCTGTAACGGTCTGACTGTCTGTTATTGGAATGTTAGAAATGAAATCTATTTATCTAATCAAACTAATTCACAAAAATAATAGAAGTCATATTCAAAAAGAAAGTGATTCATGGTGTGCACCACATGCCACATGCACTGTAGGGCTTTTATTATGAATTTAGTTTAGCCTATTTGATCAGCCCTTGACAGCAGTCCTAGTTTCTCACAAGGGCTTTTCAGAAAATGAATTAAACACTGCCCCAGGCAGAGGGAGGAAGACCCACACCCATCAGTGTGGAGGCAGCACGTTACTGTTGAAGCTGCTGGAGGTGGAGCTCATTTCAACCACTTTATATATAGTTTTATACACAGGGACACCAGTGTAAGCTGAGGGGTGAGGAGATGATAAATGAGGAAAGAGGTAAAAACAAAGTTGTGATACACATCTCTGCTTTCAGCGTTTCACAGCTGTCTCTATTATATTTATCCACAGCCATTTGTTTTCTGTGCAACATATGGACATAAAAAAAACTTCAGCTGGCACTGTAAATGTTATTTGGATGCCTCTTTGGATGTTATTTGGAGGAACCCTAAACACGACCGTTTTAAATCTCACACCTGTTAAAGTTGCATGCGGAACCAACAGGAGGTTTGAATCGGAGTATGTCGCAGATAAACATCATTAATACCCTTTTATTCTTGAATGATGTTGCTGGGCAAGAAGTGGAATATCTGAGCTGTGCAGATCTTGCCCACTTGACCTGCTGAGTGTGTCTGCGAGGGTGTGAGGGGGCAGTTGCTCTATTCGAGGCATGACCGATCTGATTTAATCACTAAGAGAATTCTAATAAGGACACATGATGTTCACACAGTGGCTGTAACTGGAAATAGAACAGCATAAAAATGGACTTTAGACTAAGATTGTGTTTGCATACCCCGCCTTATATACAGAGCAAAATTATCCTCCATATCCATCCTTAAATAAAGCTGTTAAAATGAAGCTGCAGAAGAACACCATTAGGACCAATTCAGTGACCCAATTAGCAGAACTTTAGCAGAGCAAACACATTTTATCGTTAGGTATCAGCTAATAACAGAGTAAAACTTGCTGACCAACTGTGTGTTTTTAGACCTTGCTCTGTGCACTGGGGGACACCAATGTTGGAACTAAAAAGGGACTCCCCCAGACTATACAAAAACGCATGACAAGATGCTTGAATTTATAACATAAATAAATATAATTCGTTTTTAGAAGTGTCCCAAAACTTTTCTCCATGTAGTGTATGTTGTTTTCTGTGTGATGGACTGGTGTCTTTAACATCCCTCACATCACAAATCAAAATGAGCAGATTAAGAGGCAAATGATTAATTAATATTTAGCTAATGTTAATATAATATTAAACATGCACCAGAATGGTAAACCTGTGAAATCACTTTCACAGAACTCCGAAAGCGATGGTGATGGTAAAGTACACCACGCTGACAAAAATACTGGGATTCACCTTATAATCCTTGAATTCCCACATGTGTACAAAAGCACTAAGCAATGATTTTTAACAGTTTAGGGAAGAACCCAGAAGCACAAAGGTCTCTAAGGTTATGGTTGGAGAAATTGCCATAAAAGACCTTGATGGTCACTAAACTGTATCAAACTTTAGCAGCACCTTTATGTCTGATCCCCTACAACTACATCATTGCCACTGCAATACTGAGAATCATCCACCACCCAAATAATTCCTCTTTTCTGCGTTGATCATTAAAGAACACTATAACAAAGTTTGTGGACAAACAGAAGAAATACAGTCTGTCAGTAAGTGGAGCTGATACAATGCATGATGAGCATTAAAATAAGGAGGTTTTATTAATTATTTCTAAAATGTCGTCAAAGCGGGAGATTTGATTTCAGCGGGATTAATACGATCCCTTTCAAATGTCATAACGATTCAGGCCTGTTTATTTGATATCGGAATCCGAACGTAATGTTAGCAGATTAAACCCTATAATAAAACCCTATAATATTACACAGCGCTGCAGCATCAAAACACTGGGGTAGCAACAATATCCCGGCTTTAGTTTTAATAATATGAAAGTAAATAAAGTAAATAAAAACAGTATGAATGACTTACCAAATCTGCAACTCGGAGCAATCCCATTTCAGCAGTCTCCTGTTTAACAGCCCGTCTTTCTTTCTCTTCTTTAATAACTGCTTCTCTGTCTTCCTTAATTTAACAGCTGATAATCTCTCTGTTTCTCTCTGAACACTTGTCTAGTCCCAAAGCATTTCTGCTCTGTAAAGCTCTGTGCATGTCCCTTCTGTCATCTTCCTTATATACACGCTCACTCTCTCTCTTACACACACACACACACACACACACACACACACACAGACTGATCGAAAGGCAGGAATGTCATACAGTGACATCATCCCCTTTCCTTCTCTTTGACCTCGAGCCATTCATCATTGGTTATCATTGCGTGAGGTCAACACTCCGGCATCTTAAAAAAAAAACATCGTGTGGCGCCTTGAAACAATTCCGGCCATGATACACACTCAACACACACCTGACACACACCTGACGTCAGAGATTGCCGGCCTATTTGTGGCCAAGAACTAAACTACGCATAACTAATTCACAATTCGTATCTGTCAACAGGTGCACCAGATGCATTATAGTCTTATAGTCTATATATAGACACAAGGCATAGTATATGTATATGTAACACCAAATATATATAGACATTTTATTATTTTCAATCCTGAGTTTCACAGTGCCAGACAGGACACGGAGAAAAAAAAAAGAAAAAAAAAAAAGACATTATTTTATTAAGTTTGCATGTCTCACTCACTTATTTAGCTTTAACTCCTTTAGTTTTCCATGTCCAAAAACAAATGTTAAAATATTAATGGTAAAAAAAAAATCACTTAAGATCCTCTAGCCCATTTAGAAGCAACATTATAAGTTGATATGTGTGTCTAAAGCTAGATAAAATAATCAGTTTAATAAAATGAGCAGCTTGACGTCTACATGCGCTACATCTGCATGGCAGCAGCGGTTACCTGACACATGAACGGTGTTTATCTGCGGGTCTGCGCAGGGTGTTTCCCACCTTTTGCCCTTTGATAGCAATTTTTAAGGGTTTTATGTTTGTGGAGCATATGACATGACAAGATAGTTAACCTAATTTACTGTGACCTGACCTCAAGCCCCCGAAAAACCGTAGTAATGATTTAAAGAAGTAAAGAAATCTCGTCATTCTCAACTCATACAATTTAGGAGCAAAATAATGAAATTCTACAAACTCTTGGAGGAAACCTCTTTATGAAATCAGGATATCCAAATATATGTCCTCATAGTTTTGGTCATTTGGTGAATATCATGTGCTCCGGTATCTCAAGTACACTGATTTAAACAGGTGCTGGATGAACGATGATTTAGTCACGGCGGTCCATGAATGCTTAGATATGCGATATTACGGCATGTCAGTGTGTAGGACTGAGCGCTATCCCGTCTCACAGTGTGATCACATGATGTCATAGTGTTCTGTAACAACGCACTATATTTACTGTGTGCATTAATATATCATCCTGCCATGTTGAAAGCTGATGGGTAGATATGACTGATATAGACAGGATACATACACACATACACACACACACACACACGCCTTCACTCTGCATGAATAAGTGATGATTGGTTGATGTTACAAAGGACCCAGAGTATCTCATCATTCCCTAAATGTGTGACAGTGCAGACAGAGGCCTCACAAAAGGTGCCCTTCTCACTTATAAATAAAGGTGCCAGAAAATAGAATGATGTCATTGTTCTATTTCTGGCTGCGCTGAGGACATTTTATTTACTTTCATAGCATTTGGTAGTTGACTGTATCCAGAGCAAAGTGGCATGGGGGTGCAGCGGTCAGCTCTTTTGTCTCACCGTAGGGTTTGAAACCCTCCAATTTAATGTAGAATTTGTATATACTCAGAGACTTTGGTCTATAAACAACCCACATTACTGATCCCTCACCATACTTAATTGTAAAGACTCAGTGCTTTTCTGATAAAAACACATATGTTCATGCCAATTCCCTCTACAGTGCTGTTGTGTTTGTCTTAACTAAAGCAAAACTAGTAACTGAGTTAGAACTTAAATTAAATTATATTCTGCAGGTGGAGACTTCCACCAAAATCAAAGTCCACCAAAATTAGACCCTAAACTCACCCACTGCTTCAGAGTATCATGCTGTATTCTGACTGACCCTCTGCATTAAGTTGTGATACTTATAATAAAACATTTATAAGGAGGTAAAAAGATTATTCAATTATTTTTAGCCTTTAATTAACCCACTTACCAGATAATCATGACTTTGCACCGTGTCTAAAACAATGCATGTTGTAATGACATAAAACTAACAAATATTAGAGAGATATCAGTTAAATATTGCCTGTGTATACATTGAGTGGTCACTTAATTGGGTCAATAATAAAGAACAAAAAGGAAGAACAAAGTGTGTAGAAAAACAGATGAACTACAATCTGTAATGTAAGAACTACAAAGGGTATTTATATGGTAAGTGGTTGCTTAGAATGTATGTATGTATGTATATGTGTATAAGGTTATTATTTGTAGACGGAATAATGATTATCATCTCAGCAAGTCAGAAATAATAACACACACTTGCAAGCATTCACACACACACACAGGTACACACACACACACACATTATTCTCAAGGGTCCACTGATGTGCACACATGCTGCGCAACACACAAAAAAACATTTTTTTGCCACGTAATAACATATTATTCATCTCATGGCCCCCCACCCCCACACACACACACACACACACACACACACACACACACACACACACACACGGCACCATGTTGATGTCACTGCTGTGGATGCATGCAGGTGCAGGTACAGTAATCACTTCATCCATTCGTCCAAAGTACCGAACAACAACGTGGGAACGCACTTTATAATACTGATAATAAAGAGGTGAGTACATTTTCGTTACTTGTTGTCCTTGTTTTTGTTTTTGTTGACATTTTATTCAACGATTCACTCCGCGTGAATCTGGATTTGCACGTTTCTAAATCTCAGGTAAGGGCGGCACGGTGGCTTAGTGGTTAAGCACGTTCTCCTCTCAGCGCTAGGGATTCCCGGTTCGAATCCCCATCTGGGTGGAGTTTCCATGTTCTCCCCGTGTCCGCGTGGGTTTCCTCCGGGTTCTCCGCTTTCCTCCCACAGTCCAAAAAACATGGATCAAGTCAATTGAATTCTCAAAATTGCCCCATATAGAGTGTGTTTGAGTGAGTGAGTGTGTGCCCAGCGATGGATTGGCGCCCTGTCCTGGGTCTATCTGCCCAGAGCCCGAGACGTTCTCCCCTGGATGGGCATGGGGAACCCCACCACGACCCTAATAGAGGATAAAGCGGAAGATAGTGAATGAATGAATGAATTAGAAGTGGAGATCCAATATAATTGAATCCAACCTAAACCATCCAATACCAGCTTTCACTCATCAATTAAATTCCAAGGGCTGCTGATGGAATTGAACCAAAAGTTTTAAGCCAAGACTTCAGCTAAACCTGGTTCGTTGATATTATTCACCTATTCTAAAATAAGAGACGTTCTCCCCTGGATGGGCATGGAGAACCCCCCCCCCCCCCCCCCCCCCGCGATAAAGCGGGAGAAAATGAATGAATGAATAAATCTCAGGAATAATTTTTTTTTTTCTAAATCTCCGCGCTCGTAAGGAGCGCGCGCGCGCGCCGCGAACGGTGCCGAAGGCGCTACCGTAAAGCCGCGTGTATGCGCGCGCGCTCGCGCTCGCGCGCGGGGCGGAGAGCGCGATCCGCGTGACCGGCCCTCCGCTTCCTCCGCGCGAGCCACACCGCCTCCATTCAGTCGCCGCCGCGACGGCAGGAGCTCGGTTCGGTGGTTCGGGTGGTCCCGGTGGTTCGGGTGGTCCCGGTGAGTAAACCCAAGTGCAGTGTAGTGAGGGAGGGGGGGCGGGGGTGTTCGGAGGGGGCGAAGCGAGCGAGCGAGCGAGCGCGCGGCTTCGGTTAGCGCAGAACTGCATGCGTGTGCGTGGGTGCGCGTGTGTGCGCGCGCGAGGGCAAAGTTTAGGTTCCGTGCAGGGGGGGGGGGGGGGGGGGAGAGGCAGGCAGGCAGGCACGCGCCATTACACGGCTGCAGCGCTTTAGCGTAAACGCCACATATGACGTCACGACCTCGCACCGGCCCGCCGCCCGCGCGTCTCGCGCGCGCCGTATAGGTGTGACATAGCGCTCCAGGGTCGCACGCGCGCGTCTTTCTATACGCACGCGGTCTTCGGGCAAAAAAACTTGGAAGCGTTGCTGCGCAGTTCGCACCCGCGACCCGAGGGGGGGGGGGGGTTTGGCCATGACGTCATGCGAAACATGACGTAATCGCCCGGGGGGGGGGGGGGGGGTCGTGCATTTGGAAACCTATTTGAATTCAGCGATAAAGCGGTCACGTGACATCCCCGTTGCATAATGCCATGTTACATAATTGCAGCCCCACGGTGACCTCATACAGTTTCAATCGCATTCTCCGTTTACAATATGCTTATTGGGGCGGGTTAGCTCAGTGGTCAGGTTGTTGGGTTATCAATCTGAAGGTTGGGGGTTCAAATCCCAGGTCCACTGAAGTTACCAGTGTGGGTCCTTGAGCGAGACCCTCAACCCTCATTGCTCCAGGGATGCTGTGATGAACCCTGTGCTCAGCTTGTAGGTCGCTTTGGACAAAAGCGTCTGCCAAATGACCCAATTATTAATTAATTATTATTCTCACTTATATTTTTATCTAATTATCGATAATTGACGGTAAGTATCAATGTGAAGCGTGTGATTTAGTGACGTGTATGTGATGCAAATGAGCATCACAGCCACGATCACGATGATGGAGCGGGTGTTGTTTGTAGTAAAGTAAACAGTGTATATACAAAAGCATCGGGACACACCCCTTCATCGTTGAACCCAGATCCGTTGGCACAGGTGTGCAGGTCGTGCATTCTGCACAGTTATATGCTTCCAGCTGTGTGAGATGTACGGGGGAGGCCCTCTTCAATTCCGGCATTACTGTGCCAAAGTTTAAAGGAGGTTTAACCTTAAAATTGAAAAATCATAAAAATAAAAGGAATGAAGGATTGCAGGTGGGACGTCCCAGTGTAGGTGCATATACACACATAGATTTTAACAGTGCCCCCCCCCCCTTACACACACACACCTAATGACAAATTATTTGGGATTAGTGGTTTGGACCCCTCGTAGTCCAAGGATCTTTTTTTTGCACCCCTCCCACCTGGTAATTGCTCCCAGTGCAATATGATGTCAGAACTCCCACAGAGCATAATTGCCAGCATTCACGTCGACCAGTAAATGCAAACTGTTCTGATTTCAGCAGAGAACCCAAATGCGCTGTGATAAAACGTCCAGCTAGTTTTCTCCTCACCGTGTTCCACTAAAACCTTGCTTAAAACTTCTGAGTGCAGTAAAAAGGTCATAAGGAGAATTCAGAACTGACACTCCCCTCACATTTCCTCTCTCAGGGACTTTCCACCGAGAGCAAAACTGTAACTGCAGAACCCGCGAGCTCTGTACATTCCATCAAACGAGTGGAACCCTATATTTTATGTCCAGCAGTATGTCCCAAGCAAAATCCTCCAGATGTTCAATAGATCGAAGTGTTACTCTTTAGTTGGAAAATATGCAAAGTCATGAGAATGCACTGCGAATACAGGGCTTGGTTTTGCACAATGAGGGGCATTTCTGAGTCATGACGTCCAAAGTTAGGTTACTTTATTTTTGAGGTTGAGAAGTGCAAATAAATTAAAATATATAAAACATGTAATTTAGACACCAAAATTGCAAGAGGAAAGCAGCGTCGTATCAGACGCAGAGTTCCTGACTAACCAACTGATCAACTCCATATGCCTCTCTTGGTCAGGCGGTGTTAGGGTTTTATAAACAATCTGGACAATAAATAATTAGTAATAATTAATAATTAGTTCTCACTTTCACTATTTCATCATAAATGATAACCAGCCCACTGCTGTCATCATGTGGCCAAACATTTAATTCAAAGCTCTTTTAGACCTATTAGTATTGTTTCCACTGATGAGCAGTGATTTTGTGTTAACATATAATATTATTACAGTTCTGCTTCCATAACCTCATTGCAGGTCATCATAATCAGAAGGATGCGCCCCCTCTGGTCCGGCGGCAGCCTCATCTCCGGGGTGGCGACGGCGTCACCGCGGCGAGCCTCATCCAGGCGTTGATTTCTGACCTTTCAGCCCTTGGTGAAGATGGCGAGCCAGAGGAGACACCTGGTCAGAGATTTTAACCGCTACATCACCTGTTCCATGTGTCATGGCTACCTGATTAAACCCACCGCTGTCACCGAGTGCCTGCACACCTGTGAGCATCTACCACCTCACAGCCTGTTGATCAGGTCGTCAGTAAATCGGTTTCGCCACTTACTTACAACAACCTTGAGTGACTCCTTGCTTTTATAAAACACTTACAAACACACTATAATTAAAAAAAAAAACAAGGTTTGATTCATAATTGTGTTTATTGAAAATGAAATCATTAATACTCTGCTTTTCCGCGATGTAATCTAGTGCGGTTTTTAAAGTGAACGCTGATCGCCAAGTCTCTCTAACAATCTAATACTGCCATCTAGTGGCCAAATTACAGTTTATAAAAAACTGCTGTAACAGGTTTAGTGCTGATCTGGAATCTGCTCATTCATTCATCCATTATCACCCGCTTTATCCTCGATTAGGGTCGCGGTGGGGTTCCCCATGCCCATCCAGGGGAGAACGTCTCGGGCGCTGGGCAGATACACCCAGGACAGGACGCCAATCCAACGCTGGGCACACACTCACTCACACATACACACTCTATATGGGGCAATTTGGAGAACTCAATTAACTTGATCCATGTTTTTGGACTGTGGGAGGAAACCGGAGAACCCGGAGGAAACCCACGCGGACATGGGGAGAACATGGAAACTCCATCCAGATGGGGATTCGAACCGGGAATCCCTAGCGCTGAGAGGCGAACGTGCTAACCACTATGCCACCGTGCCGCCGGAATCTGCTCATTGTATTTGTTAATCTGTATTTTATGATTTAAAATAATGTATTGTATAGCACGCCCTGATATGAGTGTGACGCGCTCAGAGGTGTGCGTTATTGTCAATAATGTCCTAAATTTACATAATTTATAATAATTGTGTCTTCGGATTCCTCGTCTGAGGTTTAACGTTAGTACAACGTTTGCAAATGGGACGCACAAGAGCATTTTTCTTAAAAAAACACATTTATAGGATTATAGAAAAAAATTTAGAACATTATTACTGAACTATGTCACGTCACAGTCACTCACTTTCTCTTTTTTTTCCATTGCCCTACCTCTCTCCCCCCTCTCTCTTTCTCCCTCTCTTCGTCTCTCTCCCTCGCCCTCTATCCCCCCCCCTCCCACTCTCTTGCCCCCCTCTCTCTCTAGTCTGTAAGAGCTGTATAGTGCAGCACTTTGAGGAGAGTAACGAGTGTCCACAATGTGGCATTCAGGTTCATGAAACAAACCCTCTAGAGATGCTGAGGTAACACACACACACACACACATAAATAAACAAGCTTAAATACACACTTCTACACACACACTCATGGAGAAAAATACAACCTCACAATCACTGATTCACACACACACACACGTTTCTTGTGGTTAGTTATTCCTCTGTCCTTCGTCTCTTTCTCTCCATTCAGGTTGGATAAGACGTTGGAGGAAATCATTTTCAAACTTGTGCCTGGACTTCGAGAAAGTGAGACGCTGCTTACACAACTACACAACACACACTTCATCCAAATGATATAAGACAGTGTGTGTTTAAAGTGTTTCAAGAGGGATGGTGTGCAGTAGGGGTGAGCTGCAATATTCGACGATTTGATTTGGAGAACCGTAGTCGCCTATGAACCTCAGAGTCGAATGTACCATTTTGACCACAAGGGGGCGCCCATGGCTGCTGCTAAGCATTAGTTTTTACATGAAATGTCTTTGTTTTCGTTATATATATATATAGACTTGTGTCAAATAAAATCATCCTAATTTCAGTTAATATATATATATTTTTTGAAAAAAGTCCAGAACGGGGATCCCATTTACGGTGCTCTAGAAAAACAAGTAAAATAAAAAAAAAATTTTTTTTAAAAACCACGCTTATAGCGCCATCTCGTGGTGAAATTTTAACTGATTCGACGATCAGCCGACTATAGGGAAAATCTGACGAATCAGATTCGACTATGAAAATCCTTAGTTGAAGACACCCCTAGTGTGCAGTCAGTACCTCATTCAGATTACAGGGCGGAGTCTGCATGTTCTTTAGACTAAGACTCCGTTTTCAACCATCAACTTCCCGCTAAATAACAGTATAAAATCAGACCCCGAATCCAGATTCCTTTAGTTACTGATCACTACGGAGAAGATTACAGATCAATAATTACACATAAAAACAACATAAAAGGGAGTTTTTTCTTGCCACTGTCGCTTCAGCTTGCTCTTTGGGGGTTTAAAGGCTTTTCATTCTGTAAAGCTGCTTTGTGACAATGTACTGTTGTAAAAAGCGCTATATAAATAAATAACTTGACTTGACTTACACATGAGATCACGATGTTTACATTTTGGTTCTAACCTAATGGTCTAAATGTCTTTTTTTTTTTTGTCATCGCCGAACAGAGGAGGAACAACAGGAGATGGATTTCTGGAGGAAAACTACAAGGGCGAATTGGGAGGGTGAGTATGAGACCCAGCTGCAGGTGAGCAGTACAATTCCAAAGGTGAGACACCGAATGAAAAAAAAACATGGTTATGATGTTTAGAGGGTCCAAGACCCAAAAAGATTCGACTGAGTGAGGAAGAGGAGCGAGATGAGGGTAAAGGAGGAGATTACCATCGAAACGACCCTCAGATTGCCATCTGCCTGGACTGCCTGAGAAACAACGGCCAATCGGGGGAAAGCACGGTGAAGGTGGGCATTACCTTTATGAAGCGTACATTTCATCTTCTATTCTGTACAAATAGGATGTTTTAAAATCTTGAACATGTGTGTGTGTGTTATGTATGTATGTGTATGTGTGTGTGTGTGGGGGGGGGGGGGGGGGGGGTATGTAGGGCCTGATGAAGAAGTTTATCCGCTGCTCCACCCGCGTCACCGTTGGCACCATAAAGAAATTCCTCTGTGTGAAGCTGAAGTTACCGAGTTCCTATGAGGTGAGAAACGTCCCGCTGTCTGCTGACCGCACAAGAACGTCCATATATGGGCATGGCTGTAACTGAACCCACCTAAAATGTGGGCATGTGTTTGAAGACGTCTGTCAGGGAGGCCACATATTAAAAGAAGTGACTCTCAAAGAGAGTGTGTGTGAAATATGTACGTATGTTTACTTATAGATATTTTTATATGTAAAACGTCATAAGTGAACTGGACCACAGCATGGAAAGGCTACGTCGACTATACTGCCCTCTGGTGGCACACTACGGTACAGGTCCCACTTTAGTGTACATTTATGTTACATTTGGTCATTTAGCAGACGCTTTTATCCAAAGCGACTTACAAGGTGATCACAGGGTTAATCACAGCATCCCTGGAGCAATGAGGGTTAAGGGTCTCGCTCAAGGACCCACATTGGTAACTTCAGGGGACCTGGGATTTGAACCCCCAACCTTCAGATTGATAGGCCAACGCCCTAACCACTGAGCTACCACGCCCAAAAGTGTAGGAACAAAATAAGTTGCACCAACTTTTTGGAACAGGATAAAGTGGAGAGACTCACCCATCCCTATACTGTGTGTGTGTGTGTGTGTGTGTGTGTGTGTGTGTGTGTGTGTGTGTGTGTGTGTGTCCAGTTGGATGTTCTATGTAATGGTGAGATCATGGGGAAAGACCATACCCTGGAATTCATCTACCGAACGCGCTGGAGACTTCAGGAAGACAGTGTGAGTATATGTGTGTTTGAGTGTGTATATATATATATATATGTGTGTGTGTGTGTGTGTGTGTGTGTGTGTGTGTGTGTGTGTGTGTGTGTGTGTGTGTGTATGCGGCTGTCAGATATGAGTGTGACCACAGACTCATATTTCTCTGGTCTCTCTCTCTCTCTCCAACACACACAGTCTCCCTCACACACAGGACTTATATTGTCTTTTAACATGACTGCACACAATGTGTCTTTAACCCACCTGAGCAAAAGAAAGTGAGTGTGTGTGTGTGTGTGTGTGTGAATGTTTGTGTGTGGAGTGGCGCCAATCTATTGCTGGGCACTCAGTCACACACTATATAGGGGCAATTTGGACGGGGGGCAATTTAGAGCAGGAAGCATGGTGAGCCCAGATCGGGATTCGAACCTGGATTCCCAGCGTTGAGATGAGGACATGCTGATCACGACACCACCGTGTCGCCCTGGGAGGTCAAAAGTGTGTTGTGTTTGTTCGCAGGCGTACCCCATGGTTCTCGAGTATCGTCCGCGCATCGATTTTGGTTAAATCTGAACTTCGGAGAAGGACGGAGTGAGAGAGCGATTTTTCGGATGATGTGCCACACCTCCGTATGTAACCGACCGCAACAGCCGCTCCTCCTTTCTGATTCCTTCCTTCCCGAGTCCCGGGTTCGGCGTCGCCCTCGGTAACCAGAGGTTTTTCTGCTGACGAGAAGAGGAGTGATGACAGAAATCACCACGCACGTCTGAACCTCTTTTTTATCTCTTTCCTGAGTAGAAACCGTTGCACTTAAACGTGTTCATGATAGCGACACGATGCGGTGAAGGATGTGCATCCCGAGGTCAAACTAAGCACTTAAAAAAGGAAGCTCATGTGCGCTGATCTGCAGAGACACTTTTACACCTGAATAGTGGTTTTTAAACAGATGGATGCTGCTCAAGATCATCGAATGGTCTCTAATAAGCTTTTCCTCAGCTGGAATTGATCCTAGTCTGGCTTGTTTTTTCCCCGTTTACCTTTAAGTTCGGTCACCACATCGCATTCTTCCTCCGCTGATTAAACGGGGTCACAGGAAAAGCATGTGCAATCCAGCCGGAAAACGAATCAGTGCCACAGTTCAACATGCCAATGTGAGGAGGACCACAGTCAAGACTCTCACATCGAGTCTCACTAGAGCCCTAGTGCCGGTTGGCCTTTGCTTTAGAGCTCTGTATTGTATTCTAGAATTCCCAAACCTGCAGTCTATAGCTATGGAAGCGTCCACACAAGAGTATTATAGTGAATCTTAGTATTTAGTCCACATCACATCTTTTAAAAATGCAATTGTTTTCAAAATGCAACTTTGTAAAGATCATGACGTCTCACCCCGTCTGCACGGCCAGGTTCATGCAGTGGATGAAAGAACCGCAACACTGCACTGTCGAGCCACGCAGGTCATGTCTGTATGCTGTTTGCATGTTCTCCCTGTGTCTTTGTTAATATGCTCTAGGAGTTTATTACTAATAGGTGAACTGCAGTACAAAATTAACCCAAGTGTGAATGTAAGTGAATGGGCTTGTTTCCTCTGTGAGGGCCTTTTGCCTAATGATTGCCCCCCTACCCTGCGTCCCTAATCGTGATATGTGTGTTGTGAGACGATGGAATAAGTGGTTCGCAAAACCTTATTGTGTGGATGCAACAATTCAAAGAAAAGCGGTTGCTCATGTGGAAGACATGTGGACACCGTAATCCAAAATTTTAAGTATATAACAATTGGGAGTGGAAGCTGTCCCCGGAGGACATCTATCCCCAAACTGTTGCAACATGTCTGACAGCGTGATTGTTCTTAATGGCGTTGCATGCTGCAGCAGTTCATATTCACCTGAGCCAGAACCCTCAAATCAACAGGAGGGGGTGTCCACCACCGACCTTCATCGTTTTATTGTATGTGACTTTAAGACGCTCATGGCAACCAGCTGGCACTGATCCCGGCTCAGTTCCATTCGCGACATGGCGACGTTTGCATTGATCCCGATCCTAAATCTTAAAGAATAAAAGTATTTATTTTTGGTATTTTTTTCTACCTGCTTTGTTCAATTGAGAGAGAGAGAGAGAGAGAAGAAGAAGAAAAAAAACAATCAAAGTGAAAAACTTTACCAGCGGTTTTGGAAAAAAAAAAAAAAAACGTTTAGAGAAGCAGCGGAGACAATATAGCTTGAGTAATGAGGTATTTTTGTAACTCGATGAAGAACTTGTGTACCTTTGCAACTGTAATAGGACTCGATGTTGTTTTTAATGATCACAGATGCTGCTTAGAGTTATTTATTCTATTTTTAAATATAATGGGTTATTCCAAGATGCACTTCACTTCTATCCTGTTAAAACTACACCGGAATGCTCAATCTGATGTGCCGTAATTGCTATTTAATTACTGTGAGTATTAAAGACGTAGAAATCCATGTTTACTGGTGCATGTGTTTGATTGGGATGGGTTCATGGTTTGAAGTGATTTCAACCTCACATCGAATTACACGGTCAAACCAACGACACACAGGGGAGAGATCTACTACCTTCAAATCGAATAAAGCAATCCCCCTGTATCAGACCCCATCAGCCGTTTGTACCCAACACCGACGTGGCCTTATGCCGTATGGCTGGTGTAATGCAGTGGTAATGAAAACGGGTCACAGACTCTCTGAAATAAGGTTCATTCTCAACCTCCATCAGGAATGATTAATGAGGTAATAAAATATGGCCATATGTGTGTATTTCTCTCTGTTGCATCATTCCTTTGTACACTCCTACCTCTGTGTGTGTGTGTGTGTGTGGGTACAGGTTACACCCACACGAGGTGTTATGACATCCCAATCTCATTGGGTTGTTTAATTTACAAGATTTTGGGAGTTTTTCCACATTCATCCAGAAGAGCCTGCGCAAGCTCAAGACAAGAGGATGGCGTGATTACACACAATCCACATTCTAATTCATCCTATGAGTGTTGGATGTGTTTGAGGTCGGGACTCTGAGGTCGGTCGTCTTTTCTCCTGGTTTTGCCCAACCATGCCTTTATTTATTTATTTATTTAAGGTACAGACATGACGGAACAAAAGAAAGGGCCTCCCCCAAACCATTCATTCATTATCTCACGCTTTATCCTCCATTAGGGTCGTGGGGGGGGGGGTTCCCCATGCCCATCCAGGGGAGAACGTTTCGAGCGCTGGGTAGATAGACCCAGGACAGGGCACCAATCTATCTCTCACTCACACAGACACACTCTATATGGGGCAATTTAAATTAAATTTGGAGAATTCAATTTACTTGATCCACGTTTTTGGACTGTGGGAGGAAACCGGAGAACCCGGAGGAAACCCACGCGGACACGGGGAGAACATGGAAACTCCACTCAGATGGGGATTTGAACCGGGAATCCCTAGTGCTAAGAGGAGAACATGCTAAAGCACTAAGACACCGTGCCACATCCCCCAAACGATTTCCTCAAAATGTTAGAAGCAGACTTGATGTATTTGCATGATTAGATGGTTGGCTGTTAGTTTAATATTCCTGTGAAAAAAAGACTACATTCATTCATTCATTATCACCCGCTTTATCCTCTATTAGGGTCGCGGGGGGGGGTTCCCCATGCCCATCCAGGGGAGAACGTCTCGGGCGCTGGGCAGATACACCCAGGACAGGGCGCCAATCCATCGCTGGGCACACACTCACTCACTCAAACACACTCTATATGGGGCAATTTGGAGAACTCAATTGACTTGATGGGGGGTGAGCTTCGGTTAAATTTAATCAGCCAATCACCAGGCAGGTTCTGAGTCATCACCTCTGCTCTGCTCTGCACATCTTTGGACCAACGTTGTTCCCAGTCTAACCTTCAGGTCCCAGTAAATTGTCTCGGTGACTTTGGTGACACTGAGGGATCATCCGGCACCTCGTGCAGCTCCGCAGGACTTCACTGCAGGTTCAACTCACATCCAACTTCAAAATGACAAACTAAAATCTTCTTAGAGATATAAATTATTATATAGAGTCAAAATGGGCGGCGTGGTGGCCTAGTGGTTATCACGTCCGCTTCTTAGCACTGGGGGATACAAGTTCGTTGCCCGATGGAGTTCGCATGTTCGCCCCGTGTCCTCGTGGGTTTTCAAAAACATGGATTTAAGGTGAATTGGATGCTTCAAATTGCTCTATATGGTGTGTGTGTCCAGCGATGGATTGGCACCCTGTCCTAGGTGTAACAGCCCAGGGGCCGAAATGTTCTCCCCTGTGTGAGTGAGTGAAATGTACACACTCACTCACACAGACACACTCTATATGGGGCAATTTTGGAGAACTCAATTGACTTGATCCATGTTTTTGGACTGTGGGTGGAAACCGGAGAACCCGGAGGAAACCCACGCGGACACGGGGAGAACATGGAAACTCCACCCAGATGGGGATTCGAACCAGGAATCACAGCGACTTCCTCACATGCCTCACACATGACATCCGTTCACAAGCTGATCGACTCATGTCCATACTGACATGAGGAGAACATGCAAACCACACAGAAATGTCTCTGTCCACTCTCCATGAGATAAGTAAACGGTGAGATGGCGGCGGCACGGTGGCTTAGTGGTTTAGCACGTTCTCCTCTCAGCACTACAGATTCCCGGTTCGAATCCCCATCTGGGTGGAGTTCCTATGTTCTCCCCGTGTCTGCATGGATTTCCACCGGGTTCTCCGGTTTCCTCCCACAGTCCAAAAACATGGATCAAGTCAACTGAGTTCTCCAAATTGCCCCATATAGAGTGTGTCTGTGTGTGTGAGTGAGTGTGTGCCCAGCGATAGATTGGCGCCCTGTCCTGGGTGTGTCTCCCCAGCGCCCGAAAAGTTCTCCCCTGGATGGGCATGGGGAACCCCACTGCGACCCTAATAGAGGATAAAACGGAAGATGATGAATGAATGAATAAAAGGGTGAGACGGCTGGACACTGGACCAAAACCATGCCATCAAAAAGTGCAATATGAATGCAGTGTGTATAAATTAATTAATTCATTCATTCATTATCTCCCGCTTTATCCTCCAATAGGGTCGCGGTGGGGTTCCCCATGCCCATCCAGGGGAGAACGTCTCGGGTGCTGGGCAGATACACCCAGGACAGGGCGCCAATCCATCGCTGGGCACACACTCACTCACACAGACACACTCTATATGGGGCAATTTTGAGAATTCAATTGAATTGATCCATGTTTTTGGACTGTGGGTGGAAACCGGAGAACCCGGAGGAAACCCACGCAGACACGGGGAGAACATGGAAACTCCACCCAGATGGGGATTCGAACCGGGAATCCCTAGCGCTGAGAGGAGAACGTATTAAACCACTAAGCCACCGTGCCGCCTATAAATGAATTTATTCTTAAAATATTCATTAGTGTAAAACCATTTCCTCACAGCGACTCTCTCACTCTCTCACATGCCTCACACATGACATCCGTTCACAAGCTGATCGACTCATGTCCATACTGACATGAGGAGAACATGCAAACCACGCAGAAATGTCTCTGTCCACTCTCCATGAGATAAGTAAACGGTGAGATGGCGGCGGCACGGTGGCTTAGTGGTTTAGCACGTTCACCTCTCAGCACTACAGATTCCCGGTTCGAATCCCCATCTGGGTGGAGTTCCCATGTTCTCCCCGTGTCTGCATGGATTTCCACCGGGTTCTCCGGTTTCCTCCCACAGTCCAAAAACATGGATCAAGTCAACTGAGTTCTCCAAATTGCCCCATATAGAGTGTGTGTGTGTGAGTGAGTGTGTGCCCAGCGATAGATTGGCGCCCTGTCCTGGGTGTGTCTCCCCAGCGCCCGAAAAGTTCTCCCCTGGATGGGCATGGGGAACCCCCCCGTGACCCTAATAGAGGATAAAACGGAAGATGATGAATGAATGAAAGGGTGAGACGGCTGGACACTGGACCAAAACCATGCCATCAAAAAGTGCAATATGAATGCAGTGTGTATAAATTAATTAATTAATTCATTCATTATCTTCCGCTTTATCCTCCAATAGGGTCGCGGTGGGGTTCCCCATGCCCATCCAGGGGAGAACGTCTCGGGCGCTGGGCAGATACACCCAGGACAGGGCGCCAATCCATCGCTGGGCACACACTCACTCACACAGACACACTCTATATGGGGCAATTTTGAGAATTCAATTGAATTGATCCATGTTTTTGGACTGTGGGTGGAAACCGGAGAACCCGGAGGAAACCCACGCAGACACGGGGAGAACATGGAAACTCCACCCAGATGGGGATTCGAACCGGGAATCCCTAGCGCTGAGAGGCGAATGTGCTAACCACTAAGCCACTGTGCTGCCTATAAATGAATTTATTCTTAAAATATTCATTAGTGTAAAAACATTTCCTCACAGCGACTCTCTCACTCTCTCACTCCCTCACACATGACATCCGTTCACAAGCTGTTCGACTCTTAACTAAACTATTTTATCATGCCAGCTGAAGTAGCATCCCGTCATGTCCGTGAGCTTCATACCGATCATTTCTGCCTCCGAATGGCAGCAGGGCTCTTCTCTGGATTTAGCCCTGATATCAGTGCACCCGTTAGACGAGTCTTCATCTGGATGATGTCAGTCACCGGTTTATCATCGCTGTCTGTGCTTTATTCCAGTCATCGCTCACTCCATCAGTGCCACAGGCTCAAAATACACTGACCACATTATTAAAGTCAAGCAAATGAGCTGCACTTCCTTAGTGTTTCTATTTTAAGGTGCGCATGAAGACGCGACGGAACACAAAATGCCTGATTAAACTGAGACGACCGGAACAAACCAACTGGAACGTGATTGAAACACATTTATAACTATATTGAAACACTAAATTATAACTATATCTGACAAATAACAATCAAAATATTTTATAGACTATTTTCTAGAATATTTTATAAATAAGCGGCACGGTGGCTTAGTGGTTTAGCACGTTTGCCTCTCAGCGCTAGGGATTCCCGGTTCGAATCCCCATCTGGGTGGAGTTCCCATGTTCTCCCTGTGTCTGCGTGGGTTTCCTCCGGGTTCTCCGGTTTCCTCCCACAGTCAAAAACATGGAAGAAGTCAATTGAATTCTTAAAATTGCCCCATATAGAGTGTGTCTGTGTGAGTGAGTGTGTACCCAGCGATGGATTGGCGCCCTGTCCTGGGTCTATCTGCCCAGCGCCCGAAACGTTCTCCCCTGGATGGGCATGGGGAACCCCACCGCGACCCTAATAGAGGATAAAGCGGGAGATAATGAATGAATGAATATTATAAATATTTAGTGAAAGGTGGCACGGTGGCTTAGTGATTTAGCACGTTCTCCTCTCAGCACTAGGGATTCCCGGTTCGAATCCCCATCTGGGTGGAGTTTCCATGTTCTCCCCGTGTCCGCGTGGGTTTCCTCCGGGCTCTCCGGTGTCCTCCCACAGTCCAAAAACATGGATCGAGTCAAATGAGTTCTCCAAATTGTCCCATGTAGAGTGTGTATGCGTGCGTGTCTGTGTGAGTGAGTGTGTGCCCAGAGATTGGCGCCCTGTCCTGGGTGTATCTGCCCAGCGCCCGAAACGTTCTCCCCTGGATGGGCATGGGGAACCCCCCCCCCCCCCCCCGCGCGACCCTAATAAATCAGGATAAATCAGAAGATAATGAATGAATGAATATTTAGTGACGGTTAATACTAAGGAAACTAAATTAAAATAAATAAAAGTTTAAAAAGCAGCAAATAGATGAATCAGTGATAGAATCAACACATTCAGGTTCTCAGCGGACATCACTGACATTGCTTAATTGGAATAACTTTTAATTATTAAATCAGTAAATGCATTCAGTGAAACCGGAGCCACCTCTCAGACTCCTACCTCACCTCTCATACCAACAGTCTGCGGCTTTGGCACATCATGTGTTAGGAACGTGTCCCGTACCCCACTGTTGGCCCTGTGGAGGTTCTCATGATGAATGTGAGGAATGTGATGGATGAATAAGATGCTGTGTGATCAGCTGATTGGTGCGCGCAGTGACTGCAAACCTGATACATGAGGTGTGCCAAACAGGCACGTGTACTTTAAAATGGACATGGTACAAAATATATTTTAATGTTTAAGCTATTAAAAATGTTTTGATCCTTTTTTAAGAGGGTTAGGGGTTAAGGAGGTGATAGTGGTGAGTACTTTGGCGACGGAGTCATCACATGCGGCTTCCTGTGAGTGATGCCAACACACCAAAAGGTCAAAGCTGTAGACTGAAACACATTCAAACAGGAATGTGTGTGTGTGTGTGTGTGTGTGTGTGTGTGTGGGTGAGAGAGAGAGAGAGAGAGAGAGAGAGAGAGAGAGAGAGATACAGCTGTATGTAACTAAGTGGCCATGTTTCAAACTAAAGGTTGTAGGTTTAATCTCTAAGTCCATCAACGTTGTCATTGTGAGTAAACAAGACCTATAGCCCTAACTGTTCTGGGGGTGCTGACTGACTCTGTGCTCTGACCCCACCACTAAGTTGTCCATCCATCCATTATCTTCCGCTTTATCCTATATTAGGGTCGCGGGGGGGTTCCCCATGTCCATCCAGGGGAGAACGTTTCGGGCACTGGGCAGATAGACCCAGGACAGGGCGCCAATCTATCGCTGGACACTCACTCACTCACACAGACACACTCTATATGGGGTAATTTGGGGAACTCAATTCACTTGATCCATGTTTTTGGACTGCGGGAGGAAACCGGAGAACCCGGAGGAAACCCACGTGGACACGGGGAGAATATGGAAACTCCACCCAGATGGGGATTCGAACCGGGACTCCCCAGCGCTGAGAGGAGAACATGCCAAACCACTAAGCCACCGTGCCGCCCCCACTAAGTTGTAATACTTGTAAATCGCTTTGATAAGAGAACATTCATTCATTCATTCATTATCTTCCGCTTTATCCTCTATTAGGTTCACGGGGGGGTTCCCCATGCCCATCCAGGGGAGAACGTTTCGGGCGCTGGGCAGATAGACCCAGGACAGGGCGCCAATCTATCGCTGGGCACACATTCACACACACAGACACACATAAACACACTCTATATGTGGCAATTTGGAGAACTCAATTGACTTGATCCATGTTTTTGGACTGTGGGAGGAAACCGGAGAACCCAGAGGAAACCCACGCAGACACGGGGAGAACATGGAAACTCCACTCAGATTGGGATTCGAACCAGGAATCCCTAGCGCTGAGAGGAGAACGTGCTAAACCACTAAGCCACCGTGCCACCCTCAAAATTGAAAGTGTAATATTCATTCATTCATTCATTATCTGCCGCTTTATCCTCTAATAGGGTCGCGGTGGGGTTCCCCATGCCCATCCAGGGGAGAACGTTTCGGGCGCTGGGCAGATACACCCAGGACAGGGCGCCAATCCATCGCTGGGCACACACTCACTCACACAGACACACATACATGGGGTAATTTGGGGAACTTATTTGACTTGATCCATGTTTTTGGACTGTGGGAGGAAACCGGAGAACCCGGAGGAAACCCACGCGGACACGGGGAGAACATGGAAACGCCACCCAGATGGGGATTCGAAGTAAAACAGCTGAGAGGAGAACATGCTACACCACTAAGCCACCGTGCCGCCCCCATTAAGTTGTAATACTTGTAAATCGCTTTGATAAGAGAACATGCAAAAGTAAGTAAAACAGTAAGGACATTAACAAATTTGGAACATTTATGTTTAGAACCACAAATTCAAAACGCAGTAAATAATTTTTGCCTCTAAGTAAAGTTCTCTATCATGAAAAAAAATGTTTAATGATATTAAAGGTCAGTAATCTGCAACTTTAACGTCTGTTTATGTAAATACACTGCCCTCTACTGGCAAAAGACAAAAACGGTCGTCATGTGGATTGTGTACCCAGCACATGAGATGTTGTGTTTCTAGTTAGAAAGTCTGTCCAACAGAAGGGACGTTTGTGTTCTCTGTGTTCTCTGTGTTCTCTCTGTTCTCTGTGTTCTGTGTAAGGTTCCCTCCACGCTTTAAATTATAGTAGTTTCTGAAATAGCGATGCTAAATTGTTTCGGCTGCTCCATTTTTCGCTCCTACAATATGCAGACGACCTTTTACGGGGTTTTCCCTGCTGTTTACCTCATTACCGCCGGGATAGGATTTAACATTCGCCATGAGTCTGTCAGGTAAGCGCTTTAAAAACTGTTATACACACTGTATATAGTTAAGGGCTTTATGACAATTTAATCAACCACTAGAGGGAGACAAAGACGTAAAATTGGTTAATAACCTGTCATTCACGTCATGAGTTAAAAGAATTTAAAAAAAATCTTTTAATTAAGTATTTGTACTAATCACTAATTACTCTGTTATTAAATCAGTTAAATAGTTATTAGTTTAGGATCATGCCAAATAATTTATTACTGCTTCTTGTTGTGTCATGTGTTAATAACAAAAAAAACAACTAATAATTATAATATTGTGTGTGTGTATATATATATATATATATATATATATATATATATATATATATATATATATATATATATATATATATTCATTCATTATCTCCTGCTTTATCCTCTATTAGGGTCGTGGTGGGGTTCCCCATGCCCATCCAGGGGAGAACGTCTCGGGCGCTGGGCAGATAGACCCAGGACAGGGCGCCAATCCATCGCTGGGCACACACTCACTCACACAGACACACTCTATATGGGGCAATTTGGAGAACTCAATTAACCGAAACCGGAGAACCCGGAGGAAACCCACGCAGACACGGGGAGAACATGGAAGCTCCACCCAGATGGGGATTCGAACCGGGAATACCTAGCCCTGAGAGGCTAGCGTGCTAACCACTAAGCCACCGTGCCGCCCATATATATATATATATATATATATATATATATATATATATATATATATATATATATATATATATATATATATATGTGTGTGTGTGTGTGTGTGTGTGTGTGTGTGTGTGTGTGTGTGTGTGTGTGTGTACTTGTGAGAAATAGGATGTACAGAAGATAAAGCATGGTTCCAGATGATCAGATCACGTTCTAATCAGACTCTCGCAGAAAAGAACAGCCTGGTAACTTTGGAGAATCAATGCATGTCACTGAGGTGCTAACCGCAGAGTTACCTTTATTTACTGTTTGGGGACATATCCGTAACTTTCTGACCCTTTAAAAGGACACAGAGTTACCCTAAGGTCAAATAAATGTTTTAGTATGAAAATTACATCAAGGGACTGAAATCAGGTTTTTTGTCCTTTATTTTCTGACTGTGTAAGGTAGAGATGCATACACACACACACACACACACACACACACACACACACACACACACTGCTGGTTACAGGCTGATAAGGTATGTACAGATGGATAGGACATGTTTTGCACGACTTTCACGTTTCGTCCTGTTTTATCTCCTGCTTGACCAAAATACCTTAAAAACATCCTAAAGGTTAAACTAATCCACTGTGTGAAAGCCGTCTATACTGTTCTGAGAAGTGAACGTGTGAGTGTGCATGCATAGGGTCAGATTCGAACTGGACTCAAAATAACTTAAACACACACACACACACACACACACACACACACACACACACAAGCATGTTGCTGGAAGCAGAATAGGGCCCTATGACTTTCAGCGCCAGTTCTATGGAGAAGTTTAATGGCGTAACTCATCTGCTTGACTGTTACCTTTGCACTACTTTTAAATCCTCAATCTGAGTGCCGAGCCAGAAAACACTCATCACTTCACAAATGGCATACTCAAATATCAAAATGTGCTCTCTCTTTCCCACACACACACACACACACACACACACACACACACACACACACACAGACACACATTACATAAATCAGTAGATCAATCTGTCTCTTGTTCTGTTTTATATACATGATACTGTAATGTATAAGGGTTAACACTCTTTTTCATCGGCCGTGATTTCCTTCACTTGACTTCTGGCGTCTAAAACATTAAATATTTTAGGATTTTGGTGTGAAGAACAATAGAAGTATAAAGGGTTTGGTGTACTGGGCAGTGGATTTATTATTGTATAGTACTTTGTATGAGATATAAATATAAAAAAGAGTATAGAAATGTTTTGGTTTTTGGATACAGTTTGTTTTGCATGCGACCCAGATATCAGCCCTAGTGCTGTGTTTACTCAGATCAGGGGTAAAACATGTTTACCTGCCCATGGGGCATTTCAACCTGTGTGTGTGTGTGTGTGTGTGTGTGAAGAAAATTTCCTTCAAATACCTCTTGATTTGTGTGTGTGTGTGTGTGTGTGTGTGTGTGTGTGTGTGTGTAAGAAGCTGGAAAATATCTCACTTAGTTCAGCATTTCCTGAGTCAATATCACACTCTTATGCAACACTCTAACCTGCAGCAGATGCGCAGATCTTCAGAAGGGAAGAATAATTCAGTCACACACTCATTTAATACAGATTATTCATTTTAATTGTGTGTATACTTAAAAAGGCCCTTTATACAGTTACCAGTCACTTTATGAGATACACCTGTGCTTATACACTGCTTCATTTTAGTCCTCTTTATCGACACACCACCACATCGGTGTCACTGCAGTGCTGAGAATCATCCACCACCTGGGTATGTAAAACCAAGAGTCATGGACGGCCTCCGGTATTCACCGACAGCCAGCAGGGGGTTTACGTCTCATTGCACACACCCACTCTTTCTGAGGTTGTCTGGGGTGACTGACTGCACTCGGCTAATGGCTGACAGCAGAGTGGTGGTGCTACATGCGCCGCCTTCGGATCTGTGTGTGTGGGGAGGGGGGAGGTGGAAGCGGTACATTTAGTCATTTAGATTTGGTCATTTATTGGACGCTTTTATCCAAAGCGACTTATAAGGTGAACACAGGGTTAATCACAACATCCCTGGAGCAATGAGGGTTAAGGGTCTTGCTCAAGGACCCACATTAGTAACTTCAGTGGACCTGGGATTTGAACCGCCAACCTTCAGATTGACAGCCCAATACCTTAAGCAACATCCCCCTGGTGGTAATCAATGATTAAACACTTCTAAAGGTTGTGGGTTCCCAACAGAATTGGGATCCTGTTATTGGTCCAGGGATGCTGCGGTCACTTTGCATCCACAGGTGAGCCAAGGACACACCCATCTTAATGAATTAAACACTTTTCCCAGGCTGTTATTGGGGTTGCTTAATGAATCACAGAGTCAATCGTGCAGTTACACTGATGCCACAGATGGACTACAGAATGTCATTGTAGAACTATATGGTAAGTAAAGCTGATAACGATGGTCTGTGGATATATATGGGTGTAATGTTTAATCATAGTGGTATCCATGACCTTTAAAGTATTTAAAGGCTTCAGAACCCACACAATTTTCTTTTGAGGTGTGACCGGCTTC
Source organism: Corydoras sp. C115 (assembly GCA_019802505.1). Taxonomy (NCBI): domain Eukaryota; kingdom Metazoa; phylum Chordata; class Actinopteri; order Siluriformes; family Callichthyidae; genus Corydoras; species Corydoras sp. C115. Next base: position 170,738 of record JAFMOC010000172.1, on the reverse strand, counting down.
TGGAGATCTTCTTCCATGGCTCTGCTGACGAACACTGGATGGAAACCTGATTATCAATTGGACTGGCGGTCCTGCAGGACGCCCCCTAATGGACTCACATATAGTTTTCCAGTTGTTAGTTTTTCCATTTGTTTAATATCTGGACATGGCTGTCCGACATTGGTGTTGCTGCAAGGCCTGGCCGCTCAAGGTGGACGAGTCCCCCACTGAGTCTTGGTCCTCCCAAGGTTTCTTCCTTGAATAACAACATAAAAGGGAGTTTTGTCTTGCCACTGTCGCTTCGGCTCGCTCTTCGGGAGATTAAAGGCTTTTCATTCTGTAAAGCTGCTTTGTGACGATGTACGGTTGTAAAAAGCGCGACAGAAATAAATAACTTGAACTTGAATAAAGAGAAGCAGAAAGCTTTTGGCCTGTCAAGTTTATTTAAAGAAAGTTATGTACAAATATTTACAGGTAAAAGGCAAAAAGTTAGCAGCATTACAAAAACTGTTCTGAAAGGCACAAAGCAGCTACATTTGATTGTTAAGTCACAGAATAACATTATGTAGGACTTTTTTTTCTCTCTTTTACACAGAATATCATAACGAAGCTCTTCCACACCGAACTCCATGCAACCCTTCATTATGAAGGAGAATTTCAGCAGCCGCTTGCTTGTTCCCTTGATCAGGTTATGAACAGAATTGATGTTTAAAATACATGTTTTTTTTTTAAATAAGGTAATCACTTGTTTCGTAGCTTTAAACCTTAAGGCACTGTGAAGGTGCATCAGTTAATGCCATACATTTTGTACCAATAGGCTCATTGACTGGCATTGAATCTGCATAGCTTATTTCAGGTGTCTACCATAAATAGAAAGGGTCGTTTTATTCTGAAAAACTTCGGCATGATGTTGGTTTATAGGCTACCAGTAGGGGGCAGTGGCTTTAATGTTCCCCCAGCTTTTCCACTCGGTGGACTGTGCGCCACACCTTTTTGGGGTTTTCATTTGCCTGGACGAATCCATCTTGCCGATATTGTCCTTCATGTCGCCGTGCACAGTGACGACGGCGTAATTTTTACCATCGTTATTGTCCCAGTGTGTCTGCCCCCTGGTGGTAAAGCTGATGCAAAACTCCACTTTGTTCTGTGGCGGGGTCAACACGGGCATGTCAACCACAAAGGAGAAAGTGTCTGTCTCTTTGCACCCATACACATCATTCATGTAAGTGCACGCCACCTCGCGATAGCTTTCCCACAAATCGTAGGTGATTCGAACGCACACCGCTTTCTCGAAGGCCAGATTCCGGACCTTGACCGTTCCCGTTAGCGCTCGTCCCTGCACCACGCAGCTTTCCAGGCACACCAAGTTCTGCATCAGACGCCTCCGGAAGCCCAGGTAGTCCGCCGCAGGCTGGGTGAAATCCAGGATTCGGCTCTGCGTCGCATTCACACTGCCTTCTAGCTTCGGCATGAGGAACTGCAGAGGCGATTCGGACCTGGGGCTCTTGCTCTCGGACGGACAAAAGACGCGCACGGCGGTCAGCGACATGCCCTTGGAATCGGCGAAAACCACCTTCTTTTTGGATTTGCTCTCGGGACCCGGCCAGATGCGGCACGGCAGAACCGGGCTCACGTCCGGAGGAGGCTTGGTGTTGATGCACGGACGCAGGGGCTTGCAGCAGATCTTGGCAAAGCTCCTGGTTCGGTAGTCTTCGTAGGAGCTGAGGAAGCTGTGCAGAGGTGGAGAATGTGTGATGTAGAGCTGCACGGCCATGTCCACCGGCATGATAACACCCAGATCTCACTGCTCGAGGGTAAGAAGCACTCTGCACAAGATACAACGGGCAAAAGTTAGCAAAATAATCATGCGATTTCTTCGCTATATGACAAAATAAGACTTCTGCGCGGATTGAATTTCAAGTAAAACTCACATGCAAAACAACTAACCATTAAAGCTCGATTTTTTTTGCTTAATTAATTGAATTCAATAGTTAATTTTTACTAATGCACTAATTTAATTTCTTTAAATCGGTGCCAACTACTTTAATGGACCGTCTTACCTCACAGAGCTCATTGACTGAGTCGCTCTCAGAACCTCGTGGTTCTCTTGTTTTCACCCCCACAGCGGAACCGGCTGCCTTATTTATAACCAGAGGGCTCCGGCTCATTTGCACATTCCTTACATCTGACCAATGGTTGAAGCGCGACAGATTCCTTTCGGCCAATCCGCTCGCAGCCTGACTCAGACGGTCCCTTGGAAACCGCTCGGGCTCATTAGCATACTTTCCAATCGGACCAATCGCAGAAGTGAATCGGCGATCACCGTCCAATGGGAGGCGAGTTCAACTGAGTCTGAGATTTCACGAATTGAAAATAAGCTAGTTTGAAATGTTTAAAGGTATTTAGTTATTTGATTTAATTACAAATTTAATTACAAATTTCAGGAAACCTTTTGAAAACATAAAGCATTAAAATCGCTGTATGTTATACATACTGTGCAGTTCGTGGTATATTTGGCTGTATGGGGCGGACGGGACAAAGAACTCTTTTTAAGGGCCAAAGGAGGGTCATCATTCGAGTTAGACCTGCCTCTGAGGTATTTAAGCAGGGTGTCTATATTCCACCATAAATCAGTCAAACAATTAATTTACTCTGTAAAAACATTGATGCAATTTCAAGAGAATACGATCTTTGTTCATTTTGCAGATAATATTTTGGGATTATATAAGAGATTTCCAAAAAAAGTGGGTGGAATCAATAAAATAAAAAATTCAAAGACAAAATTTAAATATATCTATATTAAACTTTATATTTAACTGTTGAATGTAGCCATTTAAGTTTATTTGAGTAAATAAACACTAGTGTATAATGTTTTGGAATGTATTGCCATGTCTGAAATGGCCTACTAAGCTGTGGGTACTAATTTTGATCAGGTGTTATTGAAATGGTAAATTATGTAGTAACCAAGCCACCCCGGATGTTTCCATCTCCATATAATATCAAAATTTTTTGGGAAGCGGGTGTGACCTCTTACGGTAAATATCACAAATGTAATTTACCGTAAGAGGTCACACCCCCTTCCCAAAAAAAATTCACCTTACTCCTGATATATGCTTGGTGCAGTCAGACATACTAGTCATTTTCAGTCACCTTCAGCTTTTGCCTACTATGTAGTATGGAGTTTGGGATGCAGCTTATGTTTTATACTGTTAGCCATTATGGTTTTAGAGATGACACTTCTACTTAATTTGCATAGTGG